>NW_019775538.1:296122-335946 GCF_001039355.2 Lingula anatina
GGGGGGGGGGGGGTTACCAGTGGGCCAAGGTTGGGTGATCAGATGTTTGACCCTTTTTATTGTAAGCACAAAAGTGACATTGTTTATCCATTAGTCTCTTATATTTTGTCCCATCTTGTTGTTGTTGTTTGAAAAAAAGTACATATGTACCCGAGCTACTAGAGCATCCGTATTATTTACGAGTGCATTGCCCGAATTTTCTGTCTTAATAGCGCACATTTAGTGCATGCACGATGAACAGTATATTACATACGTCTAAAAAAAACTACAAAGTAATGCTATTGCAAAAAAAATCGGTCAAATGTAGGTATAGCTTTCGTGTTAGTAACAGATTGATATTTAATTATTTGCTTTAGAAAGGGGATAGGAGAAAATTATGTGATTGACGTTATGTCCTTAAATCTGCACTGTTGACTTATTGTGGTAAGACTCATAATTAATGCACTTTAGAAAACTTACTTAGTCTTCGCAGTGTCATTACTACAACAGGAAATGAGGTTTCAAATCTCTGACGGGGCACAATAAAGCAAAATTTTAATTGCAAAAAATTATAAGGGCCATCATCTCAACTTGAGTCACGTTACAATAATATTCAGGTAATATTAACTAATTGGACTAGCATTAAATCGACGTGATAAGCCAGCAATTGATCTTGAATAAAACATAAAACCCGATAACTTGATCGAAGAATAGCGATAATTTAATCTTAGTGGGAATAATTGTTCGATTAAGAGCAAGCAAAGTGCCTTAAAACACATTCGGGAATATTGACTGAGATGTGACACGAATCTGAACTACGACCTAAGCTAATATTTGACTTAGCAATATGTATGTGCTCTGATATTTACTATTTTAAAAAATCTACACGTACCAGGAACTTTTTGTTATCAGTTATTGGCATGGATAAGATCCCGATATCTAATTTAGAGCATTCAATTTAGTATCCCCTAAATTCAAAATCTCTCTTTCTCTCTCTCTCTCTCTCTCTCTCTCTCTCTCTCAAACCCAACGTAAAATTAAATTCCGTAACTATGTGACAACTCTTTCTAACATATGGATTTAATTCTTGTGAAGTTGATATACGGATAAAACATAAATATAATTTTGAAGGCACACAAATACTTCTAATTTCGGGATATGTCACGGGTTTCACCAGTTCTAAGAAATCGGCTGGCGGTCGCTTGAAACCCAAACCAACAGAACCAGATACTCTGGTCATAAAAACACGTGTAAAAACAAAAACTCTTCAAAAGGTCGCCGATATCCTTGAGTTGCGTGTGAAACATGGGTTCTCGTGTACTAGTCGTTCGCATTTACAACAGACAAAAACCCTTGAGCGCGAAAAAAATATCGGAAATAACCTTCCTGTAAACTTAGGTGCTTTTTACTGGCAGGATTTGGGATGTTGAAAGATGATCTGCTTTATTGCCAAGAGGCATGTCACAATTTTATCAGCTGTGTTACTAACAAATGCAAATTAGTTAAATACCATTGGATTGAATTCTGCTCCGGCGGAGCTGAGATTTGACGAACAAAGGGGTGTAAATACTCTACGCACCGCTTTTGATATGCATTCCAGCAAGCTTTGTTATAAAGGGGAATGCGGGCTTGTGGCAGCTGTTTAGATTTCATATCTGTTTAATACGAGCCAAAGAAGATAACTGGGTAATAAGGAAATATATAGAACCAACGATAATGGTAACAGCTGTTGGAAGCTAAACTTCTGATCATATTTCTAGCTTGCGGATGTTTTCTCACATAATTCTGTTTATACTGATCCAATATGTTCTTTGAACTGGTGAACAGCATATACATACGTTATATAAAGCATATGCAGTATACATGCCCGTATATTAGGACGTTCCTCTAAATTGTCTGGGTGCAAGGCCTTATCCTGAAAAAGTTGTGAAGCGTTTTCTCCAACTGTAGTTGATCAAATTACTTTTATCCACTTCTTTCCCTATCAAGCTCACTGTAATAAACTTACGTTGAATGCGAATCAGCATGTTTATAGCAGACGGTGGATGTGCCCTTTTTCCGCCTTATCTAATCAACATACAGATGAACAACGGCCTTTAGAACGTTTACTTAGTAATAAATCTCACACAAATACCAGTCGACCGCAGATATCAGGCTGAACAGCGGTTTTTTGATTAACCTCTTACCATGGAATTTTTAAATGTTAGCCTTTTCAAACGTCCGGGTTGCATGGCTATAATTGTTTTCTACCAAGATGAGTGGTCTATTTATTTCAAGATTTCCAATTGAGAGAAAAAGCGGGTCATCTACTCATTAAGATAATCCCAAAACTGAAGATAACCTAATATATATGTTATTCTATAACTGATAATGAGTAATGTAGCCAGAGTTTTGTAAACTTGGAACATATAAACTTGGATGAAGTTGCCGTGATACCAATGGCAATCCCTTTTCTGCAGCACAAGTTCCCCAAGACCGATAACAAAGCAACTGAGACAGACTCTTCTTCCTGACCGTTTTTTTAGAGCCTGATATGGATGTTTGTCTAGGTCTAGTTTTACCGTTTATCGATAAAGCTGTCATATAAAATCATATACTAGATTTTGTAGTTCTAATTTGCATTTTTAAACAATTTTTTGCTTACGAAAAATAACTGAAAAATTGCATGTCGCGCAACCCGAGAGCTCGCTGTGTATTACACGGACGATTAGGTGAATTTCCTAAATATTTGAACTGTACCTTAAATTTATATACACTCTATTGGTATGTATACAGGTCGTAAACATACGAAATTCAAGAGGTAAAAACTAATTCAAACGACCCGTAGTTTCGGGTCAAGCTACCTAAGTGAGATTTAACAATAAGAATTAGGCGTGGTAGCATCTTGTGCTGCAAATGATTGCTCTTGTCGCAACGTTTCCCATGTATTTCACCCCAATTTAATAGAATGATGTTTTTTACATTCTGTCACATACTTCATAAATGTTAGTGTAATTGTGATACTATTTTCAAGACCCGGGTTCTATGTCAACACACAATCTCTCTCTCTCTCTCTCTCTCTCTCTCTGAACCCGTACTGTGGAGCCATTTCAAAGCCATGACTAAATAAATTGTGTAATTAATTAAACAATTTACAACAACAACAGCAATAATAATAATAATAATAATAATAATAATAACAATAACAATAACAATAAGAGCTATTGCTTTCGAAAAGCCTGGACTACGTTTTACTGGTACATGTCACGGATCTGTCATTGTGTGCCTTTAGATACAAGTGTACAGAAAATCATTTTATTCGTGGTTTTAGAAGCGATTTTGTGGTCATTATAATCCTCGCACTCGCTCTCCAGCAAATGGCGCCTACAACAGGACGGTTCATATAACATCTGCTGAACACACTTCTGAAGTTATTTTATCACCAGGAGGTTGAAAACGGGTTCACTTTCCGTTTCAGCAGTAGTGGCATTTGATGGTTGTCAAAGAGGGAAATAACAACCATTAATTAATACCATCAGAATTCACGCAAAGAGTCAAATGTATCTTTAAATGAAAACCAAAAAGAAAATTTAGAAGATAACGCCAGGGCGAGGAGTTCATATGGGACTGAATTGTGTGGTCGATATTTTTTTCATGAGAATTCTTAGATGCAGGATGGAATAGGGTATTTGCAACATCACAAAATACTTCTCACTGTGCTTTTCATATTTGTTTCAGAATTTCATTCCATTCCATGTCTTGGGCTTTGTTGATATTTGGTATATATCTGGCCACGGCAACACCTGTGATGCGTCATCCCTTTGTCACACTTAACACACTCCTAGGTGGCAACGCTGACACAAACCCTAAAGTTACGCCAACCACCAGTTATTACGAGGACCTCATAAACGTCGCATTCGCCATCAACATTGGCAAGTACGTCTATAAACTATGCCAGGACTGTATCCTTGTCGACCATGTTCTTTTCAAATTAGACAGTATTCACCACGTCGTTACTATAGCATGCTACAGCATTTTTCTACTTTTCCGAGAAAATATGGTTCTTGGCATTACGGGATTGTTGATGGAGGGGAGTCCTTTGTTTGTTGACTGTGCGAAAATAATGAAGCAGGGCAACTTGGAAAAAGACAGCAAGAATGCGTATATTTCACTGCTGATAGCATCGCTTGTGATGACGTCGATGCTGCGCCTAGTTGTTCCAGCGATTCTGCTGATTGTGTCTGCTGTGACAGCGAGCCCATTCACAATGCACTACGCCTCACTATCCGCCTTCTTCCTCAGTATTACATTCTTCACCGTGCTGAGCCTATGGACACTTAAAGCGGGGGCAGTATCTCTGAGAAAAGCCGTTATTGTCAGAAAAATGCGCACTTTTGAAAAAGCTCTCCAGCCGGTCATAAAAAACAAGGCCCCTTTAGAAGAGAGGGAAGTTATAGAACTGACAAACAGATCGTCAATTTCAGTTGTGAAAAACGACTTCCAATATTCCAGAGCTTATTCCAATATTAACGTCAACTGCCTAGACACCAACGATGTGCCCCAAAGAAATTTATCGGCGAACAAGCAAGTTAATAAAGTGAACGTGAAACTGTTACTGCAATATTCCAGGGACCACCAAACGGGACTTGATCTACAAGACACTGCTATCCACCTGCCTTCGGCTTCCGGTCAAGAGAACACACCTGCTGAGACTGGGGTGTTTTGAGATGCGGAGTAATTGGAAACAAATTTTCTGTAATCGCCGTTGCCTTAGGCGTTCGGTTAAGGGTACATACATTTATATCGGGTAAATGACGATGCGCGTTTTCAGTGACTCACATATTGTCCATGATGATTCCATGAAATTTTAATGTATGCATCTCTATAGCACTGCGTTGTTATGTAAGTGGAATAAGTGATAAAAGACTCGATAGTTTTTTGTAAAATCTCTATGGCACGTAATTCAAAATCTAAGCCAATAAACGGCAAGTGGTTCAGTTTCATATGTAATCTTTTCTTTTTTATCTTCTTTTGTTTTTTTTGTTTTTGGTGTTTTTGTTGTTATGATAATATTTAGACTTCTTCGAGAAAGATAACATTCCCCAAATTTCTAAAATAAGGTTAATTTATTCGCTGACTACCTTCTCGGTCATACGAGCTCCTAAGTCGTGACTTTGGATTACCATTACGACTTAGGTGGGCCAATAATTACAAACAGGACATTTAAATATAGACAATATACTATATGAATTCCGACACGACTTGTTCATCATGTAGTCAAGTGACTTTAAAAAATGTGGTTAAATATTGCCCCATCCTGACTGAAAATGTAATGTCGGCTGAATAGAGGCTGTACGCATGACAGTCTGATGGGAGACGGGCCAAATACTCGACTTGAGTCTCTCTCTCTCTCTCTTTTTTTTTCTTTTTTGAAGCACTGTGATAACAATTGACCATATTTAAAGCAGTCCAAACGTTCCAGAAAATCAGTCTATTGGATTTTTTTAAATGGTGTAGATTACGGTAGATCTTTACCAGGTCAAAGAAGACCCCTCCGTCAGTCTGAGTCTGTGACTGAGTTAGTACGATCTACTCTCATTCAGTGTCCTCATATTCATTCATCTGGTGATCAACGCATCTAGTTTTACCTTCACAATATTTGGCCCCTGCAGACCGTTACGCTAGCTATATGACACGCCACGAAGTCTAGGGTGCATTTACGATGTTAAATGAGGTCAATCTTTCTCAGTCACACAGACTGTAGCCTACTATTAGCTCACCTTAAGCATCAAATTCAAATCTCACTGCCCTGAAGAGAATTGTTTATTAACAGTTGCTGCTGGACGAAACAACCAAGGCTTAATAAATCACAAATTACATGACAATCAATGACAAATAATTTATCTACTTGTCCGTCATGATATTACTCGAACCCATCACAATAGGCTGTGACCTAGGATTGCAACCGGTCATCACTCTTAAGATTTATGCCCCTGGCTACATATTATGACAACTTGTATTTTGGCAACCACTGTATGTGTTTTTACATGTAAATTATAGTCCATCTAATATGCATATAGGTTTCAATATAATGAGGTTTGAAGGGCGGGACTCTGCTTGTTACAGACCTTTCCAAAAGCACGACCTCACCGCCGTCAACCTCAAAACCAGCAGGTAAGGCTTCTTATTTTAGGACCGTTTTGCTTTGCAGGCGCATTTTATTATTTATATCATATGGGGAAGGAAGGGTTGAATTAACAGACCACCTTTTTGAAAAATGAAATTGAAAAACATGAGATACAATACAACATCTGGCCTTCATAGACATCTCTTTTTCTTAAAAAAAAAGTTAGCAGCGCAGCGGACCGTGTCCTCGATGAACGATAACCCATCGTTTAATGAAGAGAGTCAACTGCTCCGTGATAAACATACAATTTTGTATACAAGCAGCTACGATGGAGGATTAAAGATGTGAAAATTAGGTCTAAACATTCAACTAGCGATCATAAGATCTCGGTGCGAAATCTCATTAGGAATGAACATTTAAGATCTTGTCCGAAAATATATGCACCTGCCTTTCCATACACTGACCACCGATGAACTTTTTTGCATAATTCCTCACCATCTTCCACGGCCGCTGTTGTACTGCCATGACCGATGTCAGACATGATAGCATACAACCGCCTATGATGCCTTCTGAATAATAAATGATTTTGTAAACGCAATCTTAGGTTCAATGACTCGAGGTTCTTGTATGACCTATATATGTACAGTATATGTAAAAAGGCGATCAGAATTTATTTTTATGTTCATTTTAATTCATTTTTTACTATTGTATTTTTGATCATTTATTTTATTTTATTTTATTTCATTTTTATTTTATTTTTTATTTTTTCATATATATAGAGAGAAGTTGTGCTATGTGTGCTTGTATTATTGTGCTCGACATTTTGGAAATCTTGTTTTGTATGTAGTGTGCGAGAGCGTGGCAGTTATTATGATTTCTATTGAATGTATTTTGCTAATATAATCGTAACATTTTATAATAGTAAGTACGGTCGAGAATCAGGTGTGTGCTTTACGCGCAAGTCTTGTGTGTATTTTGTTCTCGTAGCTTATATATCTAGTTAATAATTTATAAAATCTTCCCAAATATTAAGTTTAATCTTATGTCAGTTGTGATTTTGTCATACGTGTATTTAGTGCATTTAGAAATGTTTCAGTGTACGTGTTTTATACTTTATTACTAAAAATTGCTTATATTTACCTTGCCCGTCTATATGCAATAAATCAGATACATGTCTTTGATCGCTCATTGACAGAATTCAATAAACCAAGGCCCCTAACTTTTGGTCCAAATGTGTAAATATATTATCAACAATTAATAAGCCTTAACCCAAGCATCAGATTGAAGTCAACTTCTTTGCTTTCCTCACGACACAGTAAAAATGAATATAAATAAATGAATAACTAAGCTGATAAATAAATAAATAAAATAATAATTGATAATGATAATAGCAATAACACGTGTATTATAATGTACAGTGATGAAAAATAATGTCATTTTTTATCTACTGTACCCGTCATCACAATACATGAAAACTTGCGAAAAAAAGTTAACATTGATCCTCCTCTGATATAGACACATTTTTTAATGTTTCTGGCCACTGCTAACTTGCAGTGCAAAATATGCGGCACGGTTAATGTGTCATATGCAAGGAGGACATACGTGCCACCGTCGCTACAAAAAAAGACATTAATCAGCAGTCATAAGCCATCTGTTCTAACAGGTATAATTAAAATAATAATTTGTTAATAATAAGCCCGTGGTGAAGTGCGTTTTAATTTGCAAGCTTTTTCATTCCGTCATTGTGTTCAATGAAATGAATTTTATTGGGTCCCATACTTGTTATGAAGCACTTGGACAAAATACAGGGACTAATCTCATAGGTCTGGCCAGGCGCACACAGGCGTACAATCCGATCAATGGCTTAGCCGTATATGTTGGCCAAAATCAATGAGGATTTTAGATGAGCTTCTGCACCTTGCTCTGCTGGCGCCTAGATCTACAGGTTTTAGAGCTAAAACTTCACATAGGGTCAATTTTTTTTTCATACGAAATATCTGGTAACTGCAGAATCAAATCGATAGGCCTAAATAATCAATAATTATCCAATAGATAGATATATAGCTGGATAGATAGATAGATAGATTGGACGGATTGGTGCATAAATAATGCTCACTGAGGGATGGATTCATAGACAAGAAAGTTTAAACACGGGGAAATTCAGGAAATTAGCTCTGTATAAGTCAGAGAGGGCTCACCTTCAAACGTGGAACGGGGCGGGTGCGTACGCTTTTTTTATGTAGCGTTACAATTCATGACGTTATAGTGTTAGAGCAGGCCCGTAGCCAGGACGGCGGTTCGGGGGGTTCGAAAGAACCGCCCCTTTTGCTGGGAAAAGGTCCACATTGGGTAAAATTTGATCTAGGTACATGAAGTTTTTATGGAAAAAGGTCCACTTTTTCAGAAAAAGAACCCCCCTTTTGAAATTGCTGGCTACGGGCCTGTAGAGTATCAGTCTCGTTTTTACCAAACGTAATTAAACAGCGTAGTTCGAGCCGTGATATCTAAGCATGCATAACAAATGCAAGAACTCGAAGCATATGCTGTCTAGCCCTTAAGGTCTTGTCTCTGCAAGCTGCTCATTTTCTTTGCAGCGTGAGTGCCCTCCAGCTGCATCTGCCTGGATCAGAGCTTGAGATTAAAAAGGATGAGTTGGGAAAGGCGAGGGTTATCGAAAAAGGCTGTTAATTATTTCCACTACTGACCGACTCACTCAGCCCATAGTGGCCACACGATGGAAAATGTGGCAATAATGGTCACACGATGTAAAAATGTCGGTGATTTGTGGCCAGCGCCAAACAATGTCACTGCAAGGTCTCCGTCACCACCGTTCATGCAAGAAAAATATCGTAAAGAGCTAATTTTTGAGTCCTTTTAGTGGCGAAAATGGGCACTGGTGAGTTTCACTCTTGGAAGAGGGATAATAGGTTATTATTTATAACCTGATTTTTGTTGCTGTGACAGAAAGGTCTATCTCGCATCTGGTGCTTTTAATTGCTATTATTTTGTTACCCTGTGCGCACTGTATGTATTCTTACTGTACAAGACCAGATGCATTTTCCACTTGCACAAGATGGCCTATAACAATGATATCTAAAAATTTTCAGTGCGTCCATCTAACCATATCAACTTAGGCCTACATCACTTCTTTGTTTTCGGGATAGATTAACGCACATGCATGTGGGAGAAGACTTTCCGCGAAATACGACATATAACTATTCAATTTACGCTAAAGAATATTTTCTATTCGTTCCAAATGTCGATTTCAGCATACGCATTCATTGGTGCAAAACTATTTTTGTTGTTATATTTTCCGATTCGTTCTTCGCCGTCACCTGTTGCCATTAGATGCCTCTCATGATCTCCATCTTCGGCGCATTTTTCACAACTAAATGCGGTCTATATGAATAAAAAATAAATGTTAAAAAACCCGAGGATTTGCCTAATCTACATGTAAATGGCTTTGTGAAGTGTTACCCATTCTCCTGCAAGTGAAAGTAAAGAAAACGAAATAAGAAAAATGACGAAAACAGTGAACCGAATGAACAAACCCCATCAATAATTGTTGCTAAGCATATAATATATATATGTCAGTCTCATTATTAATGAATTGCATCCATTTTCCGCATTGTATGCGCATACCTTTTTTTTGTGTGAACGAAATGCTTTCCTGAATAATACTGCACTTTATAATATAAAGGTTTCTTCTGTATCCTTTAAGATAAAATATAAATAAAATATAAAATAAATAGATTAAATTGACAAAACAACTGGGCGCAATGCATGTATGCAAAAATCAACCAGCAATCTATAATACCATAGAGAGCAACACAGAGTAACATGACATTAACTGGTGTTTTGGTGTTTCTATTTTTTAAAAAAAATCTATGTCCTTATAATTTTCTAGTCCGCACTGCTAAAATGATCTTTCATCTTGTTTTTCTTATAGATAGGCTGCAAAAATTGTTCATAAATCTTTAAAGTCTGCAGCTTTGTCGAATTTCAATAGAAAAAAACAATATGACGCGCACGTGACAGAGTCAATTGCTGATCATGAATTGAAATTTTCGTGTACTGTTTAACTTTCCATTCAAGTGTGCTATTATCATACAATCTCCGTTGCTTACAGCGTTACTATATTCCTTTTCAATCAAAATCTAAGCATGTGACTGATTTTTACCCTAATGTCAAATTAGAGAGGATCCGTTTTCCGTTTATGTCCTTGACAATAGCTTTTCAATTTTTAATGCCAAGTTGACCTTTTGACGCTATGGCTATGAGGATGACCCGTAGCTGACAGTATGTTCAGCGTTCATGGCAACGCGTTAATCGAGTCTGAACCAGTTTTACTATAGCCAAATAAGCAGACGGAGAATTAGCAGATCGATAGGGGCTCGAAAATGGTAACAGCTGTTTCTGGAGAGTGATAGTATTCTCTCACCAGCCAGTGTAACTAATGGAGGATACATATGGGAATCTTTTGAATTGGAACTATATTAAACTGTCGATATATTGATACTGCAGCCGTTACCGCTAAGCCGAAGATCAGCCGGCATCAGGGAGCTTTGGCCCTGTGTACTGAGATCTGGAGAAGGTATCAGAATATGGACTGTTTAAGACTTAATGCAAGCTTTCGCTCTTACCCATTTTCCCCGTGATCGCTGGCCAGACGTGACCAGAGGTGGACAAAGAGTGACCCTTGGTGAACTCCAATAATAGTCCTGCCATGTGCAGTGTTATATTCGATCCGAATAGGTGACCAGGTAGGTCGAGCGCGTCACGCGTTTAACATTTCATTAAGATATATCATACTCCTGCTACTGCGGCTGCGATTGCATTAATTTAAACATAAGCCATGTCGAGTCTAAAATGTGCCATGAAACTGCAAAATTAACCAGGAATAGAGTGTATGAAGGCGTGGGTATGAGTGACACAGTAACCCTGGCCTGTGAAAAGAAACTAATACGATTTCATCAAATCGTTTTATCGCGCGTTTTAGACACCTCACGGTCATGGATAAAAAATATCAAGACCTTTGCATATATCCTCTATTTGTTTTCTTTTAAAGTCATTTAAAATACATAGTGTCGTGCATTTCTAATGCCAAATTCATTTTTATTGGTGTTTTAGTATATGTAGGTGTAAGCACATACAGTACATATCAAAAACGTAAAATAAGGAGTGCTAACGCATGAATTTTCGTGCTGAAATAATCTTGAACATTGCTTCTTTTTATGAAAAATTAAAATGCAAAATGTGATTCTCTCCTATTGTTCCAGTTCACGTATATTGATATTTTGTGGGGTTAAGGAAGTTACCTACCGCATCTCTGTGCATCTCTATACATCTCAAAAACCCATTCATCAGTGATTATTATTCGTCAATTCGTACCAATGATTATAACTTTCCTCTTAATTTTTGTTTTACAGGTATATTACATAGGAACCCATTCATAATGGCGCTATCAAGGATCGCTTTTCAGTTACTGATGAACATAATTAACCTAACGGGGGCAGCTTTTTGGCGGCTACTCGGAATAAAAATTGCCCGATTAGACGAAGAAAGCGTCTGGAGAGGATTCAGCGTGGAAGAAAAAAACCTCCTTCTTGACCCAAAGGGACCAGACCCCCACTGGAGCAAACGCCTTTCTCTGTCCCTGCAGTGCTGGGCCCAAGATTCCAAACTCACAACGTGTGGTAGACTTTTTTTGAAGTCGGTTTACGTGGATACCATAAGAGAAAGATTAAATGTGATTACAGCGTTAAGGGAGCAGGACCCAACTCAGGTAATTATATGAGTCCTGGTTAAACTCAAATGTTTAATTATTGGTTTAAGAATAAATGTAAATATTGATGGATATTATTATTATTATTATTGCTATAGTGGTCAAGATTGGAGATATGCTTGGTTTTTAATCTTTAATTAAGTTTGTAAATGGTTTGATTCCTTTGAAACATTGATTTTTTTTTTTGTTCTGTTAGCCAACGCTTTATGTTCAAAGGTGGATCCAGAGGGGCACCATGGGCATTTGCCCCCCCCCCCTCTTCATCTTCTTATCCAGCCCTTCTCCTTTATGACCTCCCCCCTCCCCCCCAAAAAAAAATTATAACAAGCGAAACGATACAATACCAAGCGATTTTCTACCCTTTTGACCCACATTAAACAATCAAACCGTCCTCGTCTACTGTTTCCCGGTGCAGCGAGGCAAAACGTTTTTATCCTTGTGTCCACCTCCCAGCAAACACGTTACCATTACGTTACCAAAACGTTTTTTTTTTTAATATATAAACGTTATGGAAACGTTATAATAATGCTCTTCATTTGTTGGGCTTTAGCAAAACACTGAATCCGCTAGTGATGTTTCTACTCTGGCGTTGAGTAGAATACAGAAAACCCAGTGCTTCTACGAATACGAATACGAATGGAAACAAGAGGAAACGTGTTAATCAGTTAAACTGATTGCATTCAGTGAGAGTCCCCGTGGAGTTGGATCGTTCTACGGAGACCAATAATTTAAATTGGAATTAGCCATTAGGTAGTCTGATGCTGATGGAGTATTGCTCTTAATAGCTCAGTCAGTCGTACAAAACATCTTTTTTAACATTTTTCAGGTTAAACCAATATGCAAGCCAATCTTCATTGTCAGCAGCAATCGGACAGGCAGTACACTGCTTCAGGCTCTTCTTGCCAGTGATCCCGCTAACACGGCGCCCCTACTGTGGGAATTGGTTCATCCAACACGCAGTAGTCCTCTTCCCAAGGGGATTTCGGACCGTCTTGGTAAAATTGAACTTCTCTGCTTTAAAAAATAACTCCAAACTTACGAACAGATTTACTGCAAAAACTTTACATATTAAGAGGCTGGTTTATTAGCGGGTTTAATATTTGAAATACATGTAGTAAGAAATGCGCATAGGCTTATCCGATATCGGTTAATTCTGAAATTAAAGGGATAATAACTCTTCGTTTTGGCCAAAAAATGAATTTTCCTGGAGTAAACAACAATTTTCCCATACTTACCAATGGTTAATGAATCAATTTTTACATTCAAAGTTAGTCCCTATTTTTTTTTCTAAAAAGTTTGGTTTTTTGTTAAAATCTCTTAAGAGATTATAACAGAGTATAGCCATCAGTTCATCGACGTCACGTGGTCTGAAGACAAGCTCAGATATCAGAATAATAGCTATAACTGCTGTTTTTGTGAGTTATTCAGTGTTTTTATTGTGAAATATAGACCTCATACGAAGAGTTATTATCCCTTTAATATTCATTGTTTTAAGAGTAAATGTCAAGTTGATGTTGGCGTTGTAGGTTCCATTTAAATTATATTTATGTAACCCAAACTTTCTCATAGTAACCACCTGCAATTTCCAGATTTTTTCTATACAATGCGACCACAGCATAGGAAAAAACACCTTATTGCACCTACGATGCCTCACGAATGCTATCACATCTACCAAAGATCTGAGGTGTGTAAGGCCTACATGGTGGTTGGCCAGAACATGGAGCCTTACAAAGCATGTATTAAAGCGTTGCCTAGGGAACACGTGCTGGAAATGTTCAGATTTTACAAGCAGCAGCTGGAATTGATCCTCAGCGGGAGAAAGGGTAAAAACATCTAACTATCGATTTTTTGTTTATTAGTCGATTAATTTATTGATCGCTACGTTGACTAGAAAATGCGTCGTTCACAACTTTCAGCATATTAATTTGTTAATTTCTTCTGTTTTCTTATCTAAATTGCACTTAACTTCAAACATATCTTTGTCCGCATTGATTTTGCATACAGAAACATGAACCATGAATTTTTTTTTTCAGACAAAACGCCAAAAACATTTATTCTTAAAGAATCGCTTCATTCCATGTTCATTGGTCCGTTGTTAGAAGTCTTCCCGGATGCAATGATCATCAACATTGTGCGCGATCCGGTAGAGTCCGTCCCATCCGCCTGCTCCATGATTGAGGATGTCTTTGCCATGGTGTACGCGGTCACAGATTTAAATCGCCAAGGACTCGGTCAGCGGGTCCTTGACCACACAGTAGACTGCGTATCAAACCTGTACAATTTTCGTCAAGAGCATCCGTCAGAGGCGCATCGGTTCATCGACGTCAGTTACGCGGACCTCACGCGCGCCCCCTTGGTAACGCTGGAGGCTATTTACACTAAGATGGGTCTAACTTTAACCAAGGCGGCCAAGGGGCGGATGATGTCGTATCTAGCTCGGAACCCCCAACACAAACACGGGCACCACGCTTACACTGCTGAGAAGTATGGGTTGACTAATGATATTATCCGCAAGAGATTGGGTGGTTTTTATTCTCAATGGAAGTAAGCTCGGCATAAACGTAGAAGTAGCGATGTAAGCCGTAATTGTGTCATTTCAGGTAGTAAGTGTTTTATTTGATAAATCTTCCGTTTTAGAGATGCACTCGTCCCTTTTGGTGTTGGTATTTGTATCACCTTTCATAGTTTGGATAGTAATGATTTATGATGCATAACAATAATCATGCTAATATAAATTGATATTGAGTTTCTTTTTTCCTGCAATAAAGAAATCTTTATGTTTTTAACTGCAAAATAAATAAATAAATAAATAAATAAATAAATAAATAAATAAATAAATAACAGAAATAAAGAAAATATTTTTAAAATCCAGTGTAAACATTGACAATAATTGTTAGAAAAGTCAAATAGTTTTCGATAAGTAAGCCTCGAAGAGAAAAGACCAATTTTTTTCAGAAGTGGGACGCGTTATTCCGTTGGTATTTAAAAAACTTTATACCATACATCCACTCAAAGTGTTTATTTATCCGGCTGTGCCATAAATTTTACAGCTTACTGGTCATTCGGACCACCAGTTTCCTAAAATCTACTGGTCCGAATCAGGATTCACTGGTCCGAATAGAAATTTCAGTAAAACTGAAAATTGGTCATTTTCCCCTATTGCATTATAGGGATAAGAACTGTTTTGGCCAAAAAACGGATTTTCCTGGGGTAAACAACGATTTCCCCATACCTACCAATGATTAATGAATCCATTCCGACATTCAAAGTTAGGGCGTGTTTTTTTCTAAAAGTTTTTTTTTTTTTTTTTTTTGTAGTAATCTCTTAAGAGATTACGGTGGCATAGCAATCTACGTAGCTCCACGTGGTTTAATGACAAGCACAGATTCTAGAATAATTGCCGTAACCGCTGTTTTGGTGGTAAAATGAAGTTTATTATATTTCTGCGAGTTGTTTAGAATAATTTTGTTGTTAAATATGAATCTTATAAGAACAGTTGTTATCCCTTTCATGTTAATAATTACAAGACCTGCTTGATTTTGTCAAATGTTTTTTCTTAATAATCATAATGCAACAGCTATATTTCAGAAAAAAGAAAATTAAATCAAATCGAAAACTCTTTGAAAACTTATTTAAAAAAAACTAATAGCAATGTCGGACCATTAAATTCACGCATTCTGAAAAATCAACTGGTCTAAACAAAAATTTACTGGGAAAGGGTGTATGACCAGTGGCTAACGCACTGGTTTATTATTCTGTCCACAGCCATAGTCCTAAGTTGGTACAGATCATGAATAAATTCAAGCCCTTTTAAACAAGGCCATATTATTTGCCTCGTACACTATCAAAATCTCTATGTGGGAGAGGCTAATGAGGTCGGACAGTTGCGACGGTGCCTCTACCACAATGAGCTGACTTTTTCATATTTAAAACAGCTGTAAATATGGTACTAAGTACTTCGGTTCCTGCATTTGAACCACCTAAACTGGTAATGGTGATGAGGGGGTGGTGTTTGTGGTAGAGAAGAAGAATCACTTGAGGGGGGGGGGGGGGGTAGTAGTAGGCCCTAGAGGGCCTAAAAATAAATAAATAAAATAAGTCGTCTTCTTACCCGTCCTACACCCGAATTTTATGTGCCGAGAACTCTACGCTGACCTAAGCAAGTTGTGAAAAAGTTTAATGCGTAGGCCTATTTAGTTATTTTGAATTACGACGTGTTTTATTTTCAAGTCCTCTCAATCGCGAAACACGGTTTTATAACGAGGATTTATTCTGGAGTCGTCTACTGTTAGTAGAGAGGGGACTATCAGAACCGAGTGGGCTGTAAGTCCAATAACGTAACTTATGTAGCGTCAGCTGTAACTGCGTGGGTATACTTATTTAAAATAAAAATTTTGAGCGCAATTCAAGGTGAGTTAATAGGTAAATAGGTAAAAGAAACGTTCAGCATTTATAACATCCAATTATTATTATTATTATTACGAAGTAATTAAATGAAACACGTAGCCTACACGTTTTCCTCTCATATCAAACTCATTGATGTACAAGCACTAGTAGGCCTACTACAAGTAGGCCCTACTAACGTTTTAAAATATCGTTAAAAGTATTATACATCATGTACCTCCCTCCTGTCCCAAACAAGCGCATGGCACTTTGAGGCCAGAAAGTATTAATTTAATATTTCACCGCCATACTACGCCTTGGAGTCTTAACCTCAGTGAATGTGTGACAAATTCGTTCTTGCCATGTATGTTTTGGTGGCGGAGCGTCTTGCAGTGCATTGCCCCCTGTCACGTAGATTGCAGGTCACGGTCAAACACGCGAATGCTTTTTAAGGGTACGGACTGCGCAGCCGAATAAGTGGATATTTCGCCTGTGCTGCCGCAAGAGACATCTACATAATATCAGCACTAAGCTTCAACTCTACTAGATACGGTGCATAGAGTAAATTGCGCAACCGGGAGTCCTAAACCCGCGGGTAAACAGAGAAAGGTCGACTCTTATCGCTGCTTTGAGAACCGGAAGTTGATACAATGTTGGGCGCACAGCGCAGAATCGTCTGCATGTCCTCGGCTTTCCGTCGGGGATTGCGGCAAACTTTACGGACGCAGGAAAACATTTTAATGATGAACGGGCCAGCACAGAAAAGATCGAAAGTTTTAACGGTGGATTCCATGAATCCTCACGTTAAACGTATGGAATATGCTGTACGAGGACCGATTGTAATTCGAGCGGGGGAGATAGAGAAAGAGATGGAACAGGTGAGTTTAATGTGTACTTGATAGGTAATATTTCATCACCTGACTTCACGGTCTAGTTAGATGTTAGGAAATGCACGTGGTTTTTTGTCCTCTTTTTTTGGTGATTTACTTTCCTTGATGTTTATTGTTGTGAAGTTGGGAACAGCGTTTTCT
This sequence comes from Lingula anatina, assembly GCF_001039355.2. The sequence continues at coordinate 313,407 of NW_019775538.1, forward strand.
ACATTATTTTCAATCTTGTTGATTGTAATTATGTAAATGTTTACCTCATTTATGTTATTGTTTACCTCATTTGTTATCTTATTGTTTACCACATTTCTTATGTTGATGCATTGTTTGTTACGCCCCCCTGCCCCTCTTCCGCAAACCGGGCATCCCTCTAACTGGACAGTTATCATAATTATCAACAAGTTGGGCTTTGCTAACTATAATGGCACTTTGTTTATTTCTGTGCATTTTAATAAGCCAGTTTGGCAGGTGTAGCATGGTCCAGTGAATTACTGTAGTACATGGTCCAGTGCACACAAAGCGTCATGTAGTGCATTGTCGCTTTTGGGCTTGTTGAGTTGGTTGTTATTGGTCTTGTGCATGTTTGTAGAAATATACGGATCAGTTTTGATGCTATTATGGTGTTTTGTATATTGTTTATTTATTCCATCATGCCATGGTCTTATTGAAGCATTTTTGTATGTATAAAATAAATCATCCATTGAAGTAAGAAACAGATCTGGATGTTATGAATTGTGCATTGTTGAATTTCCTTTGTTTATGTATTTGAACATATGCCAGATTTGATTTTTTGAGGTTAGCTAATGAAGGAAAACACTATTGTTTAAATTTGTTTGGAGAATGTACTATAACTGTGCTGTGTCATGAGCTTAGAAAACAAAGAAGTACATATATTTCTTTGTTTAATTTTGAAAATTTGCCATATTTTTCAATAACTGTAAATCGCCACACATTTCAAAAAAGAAAAAAAATGATAGTTACATGTACATTAAATTATTTAGTCTAAGTACATCTGATTGCTTACTCATAGTGAAAATGCCAGTGAGTCCATTGAAGTTGTGTATGGTGATAAAAATTGTAACCAAAAGTCGACTCAAAGGCTCATTCCCACTGAAACTATTGTTCTGCGTAGATCCATCCAACTTCGTACTGACTCTCATTGCAATCAGATTAACAGATTAACATGCCTATTGACATTCAGAAGAATACAGGAAGGCTGGTGATAATACGAGTACATTGGAAACAAGGGAGGCATGTTGATCTAATTGCATTCAGCGAGAGTCCCCCAAGAGTTGGATCGATCTATGTAAAACAATAGTTTCTTTATAATGAGCCCATAGACAGCTGTTAAACCTAGTGACTTTTCTTTTAATATCCTGTCCCTGTATATTTTTCACGTGATGAGCCTTGAAGGTCATGTAGAAATTGCAAATTTTTGTCTCATTAAAAAAGAGGATAACCAGATGTTTTGGGAGGAGACAACATTTTTTTTTTTTTTACATCAACTAGTCAACCACCTGTTGGAGCTGGGTGGGAAACAGCTGCGAAACGGCCCACGGCCCACGGCAGTTATATATATAAAAATACTTTTTCAAGTGTTTTTGTCATGATGATGATTACTTGACAGGATATATATTGATCTTTTTATTGATTTTTTATAAAATTTAAAAGATATTATTAGGGAAAATTTTTGGTGATTGGCACATTTTTCTGCTTGTATCTGAGTACATGCCTCTTTGGTAGAAATAATGTATATAGTACATAAAAACAGTGTATAGATAATGTAATTAATGAAAACAGAAACTAAGATAAGAATAGAAGAAGACTTATGGCCAACTTTGAGGTAGCTTGCCCTGTGCGCATTGATCTCAAAAAAAAAAAAATAATAATAATAATAAAATAAAATAAAATAAATAAAAAAAAATCAACCTAGCTTCCAAGGTCAAGCATGCAAAATAAGGCAGTGGAACATATGTTCGCCACTTCACTATATAGCAGTCTGGGTCTTATATTGCTTTACTTATAATGGTCTATGTCATAATTCACTCTATGTCATTTATTCTGTACTGAGTGAACTTCAAAGGCTCTATTCCCATAGATTTTAGATCGATCTATCTCCGCGGGGAGTCTCACTAGATTACTTTCAGATAATCCGACTTAAATGTCCGTCCCGCCTACTACAAGCTGTAAGAGGGTATATAACTTTCATGTCTGCCCGACTGACAGCTATTTAGCATGAACCCCTAGGGAGTTAAGTCGATCTAAAGTAGGTCGATCTAATCTATGGAAATGGGGTGATAGGTTAGTCACTGAGTAAACTTCTATAAATATGCTTTTTCATTTTCCTAAATAATTCAGTTTTTAACATCCTGATTGTGTAAATAACAAGATGATTGCTTCTGCTGTTCATATATTATTACCCTTATAAGTGAGATGCATATTGGGACCTGGAAACTAGTCCAGGGTGTGTACAGTATATATATAACCCAAATCCCCTTTTGTATTTGAGGGCTGATCCGTTTACCATTTACTTCGCGTACAGTTATATCANGATAAGCCAGTTTGGCAGGTGTAGCATGGTCCAGTGAATTACTGTAGTACATGGTCCAGTGCACACAAAGCGTCATGTAGTGCATTGTCACTTCTGGGCTTGTTGAGTTGGTTGTTATTGGTCTTGTGCATGTTTGTAGAAATATACGGATCAGTTTTGATGTTATTATGGTGTTTTGTATATTGTTTATTTATTCCATCATGCCATGGTCTTATTGAAGCATTTTTGTATGTATAAAATAAATCATCTATTGAAGTAAGAAACAGATCTGGATGTTATGAATTGTGCATTGTTGAATTTCCTTTGTTTATGTATTTGAACATATGCCAGATTAGATTTTTTGAGGTTAGCTAATGAAGGAAAACACTATTGTTTAAATTTGTTTGGAGAATGTACTATAACTGTGCTGTGTCATGAGCTTAGAAAACAAAGAAGTACATATATTTCTTTGTTTAATTTTGAAAATTTGCCATATTTTTCAATAACTGTAAATCGCCACACATTTCAAAAAAGAAAAAAAAATGATAGTTACATGTACATTAAATTATTTAGTCTAAGTACATTGCTTACTGATTGCTTACTCATAGTGAAAATGCCAGTGAGTCCATTGAAGTTGTGTATGGTGATGAAAATTGTAACCAAAAGTCGACTCAAAGGCTCATTCCCAATGAAACTATTGTTCTGCGTAGATCCATCCAACTTCGTATGGACTCTCATTGCAATCAATTACCAGATTAACATGCCTATTGACATTCAGAAGAATACAGAAAGGCTGGTGATAATACGAGTACATTGGAAACAAGGGAGGCATGTTGATCTAATTGCATTCAGCGAGAGTCCCCCAAGAGTTGGATCGGTCTATGTAAAACAATAGTTTCTTTGTAATGAGACCACATACAGCTGTTAAACCTGGTGACTTTTCTTTTAATATCCTGTCCCTGTATATTTTTCACATGATGAGCCTTGAAGGTCATGTAGAAATTGCAAATTTTTGTCTCATTAAAAGGATAACCAGATGTTTTGGGAGGAGACAACATTTTTTTTACATCAACTAGTCAACCACCTGCTGGAGCTGGGAAACAGCTGGGAAACGGCCCATGTTTGGCAGCTGAATGGCAACAAAGGCTTTTTAAAAAGTTGTTTATATATATAAAAATTCTTTTTCAAGTGTTTTTGTCTTGATGATTACTTGACAGGATATATATTGATCTTTTTATTGAATTTTATAAAATTTTAAAGATTTTATTAAGGAAAAAATTTGGGGATTGGCACATTTTTCTACTTGTAACCGAGTACATGCCTCTTTGGTAGAAATAATATATATACAGTACATAAGAACAGTGTATAGATAATGTAATTAATGAAAACAGAAACTAAGATAAGAATAGAATAAGACTTATGGCCAACTTTGAGGTAGCTTGCCCTGTGAGCATTGATCTCAAAAAAAAAAAAAAAAAAAAAAAAAAAATCAACCTAGCTTCCAAGGTCAAGCATGCAAAATAAGGCAGTGGAACATATGTTTGCCACTTCACTATATAGCAGTCTAGGTCTTATATTGCTTTACTTATAATGGTGGTCTATGTCATAATTCACTCTATGCCATTTGTTCCGTACTGGGTCAACCTCAATGGTTGGCCATTGAGTAAACTTCTATAAATATGCTTTTTCATTTTCCTAAATAATTCAGTTTTTAACATCCTGATTGTGTAAATGATAAGATGATTGCTTCTGCTGTTCATATATTATTACCCTTATAAGTGAGATGCATATTGGGACCTGGAAACTAGTCCAGGGTGTGTACAGTATACATATAACCCAAATCCCCTTTTGTATTTGAGGGCTGATCCGTTTACCATTTACTGTGAGTACAGATATATATACAATACAATACAGTACCAGTATATCCATTGAAAACCAGATATAAGCTGTCCCTTTATACAGTAGGCAAGCAAGGAGCTTATTTATCTACTTTGACACCCCCTTTTTTTTTGTCACAACAGTTACACCATTGAAGTACTATATCTTAGATAAGATATGCGACTTTGCATGCCAAAAACAGAAAATAAATTGGGTCTGCTTGCCTGTGTGGAAAGAATAATGTTCTTACATTGCACTGTTTGTGATCAAGAATAAATGATCAAACAAGTGGGTTCTTGGTGATACTGGATAGTAAATCTTCATGTTTAGTTACTTTGATGGGATGTGTTCATAATATGGGAGGTGGGTTGGGGGCGTAAGGTTGAGTGCTTATGTGCACGTGCATGTGTGTGCTCGTGTGCATGTTTATTTTTTTGGGTTTTTTTTGTCAAAGTTGTATATTTTCCCTTGCTGACTCACCAAGCTTCATATTTTGTACTTTCCCTGATATTTTAAAAAAATAAGTTTCTTTTAAATTCATTTTAAAAACTATTTCTAGGGCAAGGGTTTTCCATTTGAAGAGGTGATGCGTGCAAACATTGGTGACTGTCATGCCACTGGACAGAAACCCCTGACCTTCCTGAGACAGGTGAGGACATTTTGACTCTCTCATGCTCCAGATTACAGACTGTTATTGTCAAAGCCTGGATGGTAATGTCACGCTAGTGGTGGAAGACATCCTTTCTATGCAGGTCTTAGAAAGAGGCCTGTAATGTTTTTCCACATCTCAGACAAGTTTAACAATTATTTTTTCAAGCTGCTGTAATTGGCATACACTGACTGGCATTTTAATCTTATTTGTATGCCCATGGCTAGTGCAGTAATACATTGAATAATAATGAGAAATGTTTAGTCTTGCCCATTGATTTGATTTAGTTTGATTTGATTACTGAAATCATCCAACTAAAATCCATTAACTACTTTGCTGTGATGGAAATTTTTTTCATGAGCCTACATGGTGAGCTCGGGGGCCCAGACAGACACCCAGTTTTTCTTAAACATATATCTAGGTCACACATCCTGTTTCAAAAAATATATGGTTTGTTTTGTTAAGATTTGAAAAGATAGGGGTTAGTTTTATCAAAGAAAAAAATAGTGCCATGCACTATTTGCCCTGTATTGTACTGACATTATCAGTGGTTCAAAAAATGACATTTTACACTTTCAGACATCATTTTATTCCTTATATATTGCAAAAACTTTTAAGAAAAACCTTATGTTGGAATATTTAACAGTATATCATTTTGTGAAATTTAGCTAACTTACGTTCCGTATGAATAAAAAAAAATCTAACTAGAATTAAGGTGGAACAAAAATAATTTTTGACAATACAGCTCACTTTTGTTCCTTTATTTTTAGCTTTGTGTATGTACCCTACTTCTACTTATAGTGGCATATTGTCAAATTTGATTTATTAATGTACATTGAGAACACATTTCTAATTACTTCCAGGTAATTGCCTTGTGTACTTACCCAGCTCTTTTGGTAACGACAGATCTCTTTCCTGCAGATGCCAAGGAGCGTGCTCGTAGAATTCTCAATGACTGCAAGGGACACAGTATAGGTATGGACACCTGGGCATATTTCATTTAGATGCATTTGTTAACAAAACTTGTCCAGTCTGTGATGCTAACACTAGCACCATGCCAAATGCAAGAAAATTGACGCCCAGTGGAAAAATTTTGGAAAAAAATTTGTTAGATAGTAGACCCTGGTGGTCCACTTTTTAGTGCAAAATGGCCTCTGTCTTCAGGTAGAAGAGGTGAATAAACTTCACACATTTTTTTTTATTTTTGAAGAATGATTATGAATTTCAAAGATGTTTTATTTACTTTTCTTTTCGTTATTGACCTGAGTTACTCATACTTTACTGTGATTTGATCTTGTTGACTTGAACTATATTTTATTTTATGCTACATGAAAGAGAGCTGTTGCCATGCTAAGCTTATAGGTTTGTCTGTTTCCGTGCGCTTGGCAGTCCTTTGAATTGCAGTTACATATTACTGCTACCTTGTTTATCTAGGTATATCTTGGTGAGGAAAGATGCTGACCTTAACATTTTTGTTTTGTAATGTGTATGTGTTGCTGAAAGGTTGCCCAGGGAAATAAACACACAGTTACAGAGTGTATATTTCTGTAGGCTTGCCATTTCAATTAACATTTCACAGAAATCTACCAGGAATTCTTTTGGAGATAAATTCAATGTTGCTAAATGCTAGGTGAGATATTAACCCATTACTGCCCATACTTGTCTTCACTGCCTGTGATTTGCTTATGATGTATTCAATTTACAGAGCTTAGAGCAGCTAAGTGTCAATCTTCTGTATGGTAATCAATCAATAGTTCCTACTATTTAACCTACACTTTTCATAGGGAACTCCTTCTGGGCCAGAATTTTATTTCATCTCCCAAGTCTCTATCATGTGTCTGATCTTAAAGATACATACAAAGTCAATTTTTTGACGTAAAAACCAACCAAATGCCAGCATATAGTTTCAAGTAGTATAACTTATAACTTTATATAACTTTTACCGGAAAGTGATGTTAGAACAGATTTTTCTGCTAGCATTCTATGCTGTATGTCAATGGGGCAGAAAAGTAGGTCATGAAAGTAGGTTAAATTGACAACCAAAAATTTAAAGAAAGGAGCACTCTAAAGCTCTTTTATGGCTGATTGGGTGATTTATTCAGTTTGCCATGTCGAGATTATTAGAGTCGTATAAGAAACTAGTAGAAGTGGTTTACATGTGTTACTGGGAATCCACGCTCCACTGATGCTCGGTTCGTATGTACCTTTAATATATTAATTGTGGCCTTTATTTATGATAGAGTATGCATTTAAGGCACCTAAGTGGTCATATCTTTAACTGGATAGAGCACTTACATGTGTCATGACAACATTGCTAAGGATTGGTCCCTGATAACCAATTTTTTTTTTTTTTTTCAATTCAGATTGGAAAATCATTTTTCTTGACTGTTTTCTGACTTTGGTGGGCCCCACCCACCCACCCTAGTTGTGCATAAGGCCACCAAGTCATTTTCTGCAAGATACTTTTCTCTTAGTCTTATAACCCAAATTCATGTCTGTACAACCCTCTACATAATGTAGCTGCATGATAAGTTTATCCCTTACAATAAATGCATCATATTTAGTTTGAAGTTGGGGCTAGATAGAGGTGGAGGGGGTAAGGATTAGACTTTACTTTAACTTTTGCCTCAGCTCAGGTGTTGTGCCAGACTAAAGATTGCATAGTATTTTGTCTGAAAATTGTTGCTGTCGGAGCAGTCCAGGATTCTGCTTCAGGGTTGAAAGATGCTTGTTTTCTCATGAACTGTTTATCTCCCAAACCATCATAAAACCTATCTCAGAGTGAGTAGAGGTTAGATATTTTCAATTGGCAGTTAATGTTGCCTGTTGATTTGATATATTGTATATGTTGGCTCACTGCCATTTGTACCACATATGCCTATTTGTTTTACATAAGAAGATATAGATTTTTTTTCTTTTGAATTGGCCTGAAGTGCACAGAGCAGGTTTGATAACTGTAGTCTGGTTTCTTGTTGACCTACTTAGTTTAAAGGCATAATGGGGGCATTTTCCAAAATAGGTATATATAATTGGAGTTTTGTGCTTGGATAGTATTATGTGGTTACAAAGTAAGGTCTTTTTTTTATCTACTGCACTCTCGGGCCCGTAGCCAGGAAGGATTTGGAGGCTCGGAAGAACTCCCCTTTTTCCCAGGAGAAAATCCCCTCGGGTAAAATTTTATCTAGGTACATGAAACTTTCATGGTAAAAGGTTCAACTTTTACAGAAAAAGACCCCCCCCCCCCCCCCCTCTTATGAAATTGCTGGCTACAGGCCTGACTCTTACATTTCTCAGTGCATTTTTATACCAGATGATAATTGTCATATCTTTGGCCCTGATTCAGACTGCATGGTTGTGAAAATGCATTGTTCAGATTCAAGGTCACAAATAGAGATAAAAAATGAAAAATTAGATATTTAAAAAGGGGGGGGGGGTTATGGGGCAGCTGTCTAAAAATCCAACTTCCCTCGGAGAAGTGATCCATAAACAATTCAGTCACTTGCGTTTACTTGAATTCTAACAGTGCCAATAAATATATCAAGCTCTGCCAATGTGATATTCATGTTATGTATTTCATCATATATCTTATTCACTTATTTTAATTGCCAGGTTCATATAGTGATAGTGCAGGTGTAGAAGTTATCAGAAAAGATGTAGCAGCTTACATTAGTAACAGAGACGGCATCGCATGTGACTACAATGATGTCTTTCTGTCAACAGGAGCTAGTGATGCAATAAAGGTTAGTGCTTTTACAGAAGATAAGATTGAATGGTCCATTGATTGACTTATTATAAAGACAAAATGATCCTTGTTGAAATCAAGTTTGCTAACATGCGCTGTCTTGGCTTTGGTACTCAATCTCAATTAACAAAGCTATTGAATTTTAAAAAAACATTTCCAATGCTGGACATAAACAATTTCACAGCTTTGATATTCAACTTAATATCATTTTACAAAGATGTCAAAAATTTTTAAGATATTAAATGTATTGGATTCAAGTATGTGTTTATGCTTATTTGTGAGTGTGATTGTTTGTGAGGCAAAACAGTTTTGCAAAATTATAATACTCTTGTAGTATTATGGTTTTTCATGCCTTTGGTATATGTCTATTCTTAACAGTTTCCAATTCAGACTATACTGAACCTACACCTGTTATTTCTCCCCAGATTATCATGAAACTGCTGCTGACAGGTAAAGATGGAGATGAGCGTGCTGGAGTCATGATTCCCATTCCACAATATCCACTGTATTCTGCTACCACAGCTGAATACAATGCATATCAGGTAATAGTTGTCATTTTTATGTGATTTCCATTCCACAATATCCACTGTATTCTGCTGAATACAATGCATATCAGGTAATAGTTGCCATTTTTATGTGATTCCCATTCCACTATATCCACTGTATTCTGCTACCATGGCTGAGTATAATGACAGATAACAGTTGCCATTTGTTCCCATTCAACAATATCTACTGTATTCTGTTACCATTGCTGATTATAATGCATATCAGGGAAGAGTTGCCTTTTTTTTGTCTGTTTTACATGATGCTTATTCCACTATATTGATTTAAAAATCAAGTAAGTAATTGCCATGATTTTGCTTTGTTTCAGATTGATTATTACCTTGATGAAGACAACAAATGGGCTTTAGATGTCAACGAGTTGAAGAGAGCATTAAATGCTGCCAGACAGCACTGTATACCTAGAGCTATATGTGTGATCAACCCAGGAAACCCTACAGGTAAAGTACTGTTACAGTTTTAATAGGCTAACCAAACATGATCATCATATTCTATGAAATATGTACCTTTTCCATTATAAAGAGATCAAAGACACTTGATAACAAAGAGATTTGATTGTATAACATTTGTGTTGAATTGGTGTAAACCTGTAAACACAAGGTTAGAGATATTGAAGAATAACATGTTATTTTATGTCAGACTGAAAGAAAAAAAAAAAGCACATGACTTGCATATATATATATATAGTAATTTTAAAGTTGTGTTTTTGACAAAATGTTTATTGAAAATAGAAATATGTTTCTCAAATTACAAAAACAAAATTGACTCAGATCCCATGCACAATGTGGGTTCTCTTAACCACACGCAGTTTTGTAATATGTTGAAAATCAGCTACATTAATAAGCTATTAATCAATTTTTAAAATAATTTATTACAGGTCAAGTGTTAACAAAACAGAACATCATGGACATCATCAAGTTTGCTCATGAAGAAAAACTTTTTATCATGGCAGATGAGGTAGATTCTCCTACATTTTTAAATAGAGATCTCTTAGTTTCAGCACTTGCTTATATTTTAAACATTTTTTCGAGCGTTAATAGCAGTGGATATAATATTCAGGAAAGAAAGTAAGGCTTTTAAGTACACACACAGTCTATACCTATTCTCTTCATGAAAATCTAGACATTATACACTTTATCATCTGCAGGCCTGTAGCCAGCAATGCCGAAGGGAGGGTTCTTTTTCTGAAAAAAGTGGACCTTTTACCATAAAAACTTAACGTACCAAGATAAAATTTTACCCAGAGTGGAATTTTTCCCAGCAAAGGGGGGGGGGGGGGGGGGGGGTTCTTTTGAACCCCCAAAACTCTCCTTGGCTATGGGCCTGGGCTCCATATCTCGCAAAGTTTGCTATGTTGCGCACATGCACAAGTGTCTCGATTCCATAACTGATTCTATTTCGAGATACGGGGCCATGGAATCGAGACACTTGCGCACGTGCACAACATAGTGAACCTTTCGAGATATGGAGCCCTGATCTGTCTACTACATAGAACATTCTTATATGCTCACAAAAATGATTTTCCACTTTTTTCTGTCCATCTCCAGGTATACCAAGATAATGTCTATGGCAGTGACTCGGAATTCCACTCCTTTAAGAAGGTTCTTCATGAGATGGGGCCCAAGTATGCTGACCAGGAGCTGGCCTCCTTTATGTCCACTTCTAAAGGATACATGGGAGAGTAAGTCTGTATTTGATATTTCACATATATTCTTGACCAACAGAGTGTGATCATGTAATTTTTAACTATGTTAGGAATCCTCAAGGACATTTTACCTGTAAGGCGGGGGCTAATACCAGAACAGAAATAAATTGAATGGCATTTTCAGATGATTTCATTTGTTGAAATCCTGTTGATTTATCTGTCCAGAAGATTAACAAATTCATTGCCCTGTTCAAAGCCCAAGGACTAGAGCACTGCTAAATGTTTAATAAAAGACAATCACTATGTATTATATCTAGTGCCATCAAAAGAGGACCCCTAATTGTCATCAAGGGGATATGAACATTGCTATTTCCTGCCTTAAAAAGGAGAAAAGTTTAATTAGATAAAAAGGAAAAAAAAAGAGAAATTTTGACTGAATCATATTTAGCCTATGGGATTTGTATGAATACAGTATTCTGAAATCATGCATTGATCAGGGTAGAGAGATGTGCATCGTTATTGAATTTAATGTTGAATTGAGGACAAAGAACGGAAAGTTGTATGGGGTAATAGTGTTACAGTAATACAATAAGTACTTTTGAGGCCTTTATATTGAATCCAAATTGACTCTTGTCATCTTGTGTTAACTGTATCAGATCTTTAGATTACATAGAAAGGGGAAAATGGCCGATTATAAGCTCCTAATATCCCTCAGGGGGAATTATACAAATTGAATTCCCAAGCCTAGCTTTTAGCATATTGCTATCAGCTTCTCCCTCCTATTCTCTTTCTGCATTAGTTTACAGCCAGAAGGAGAGAAAGTCTGTGATTTTAACTAATACCAGTTATGCAGTGACTTCTTGAACTTTGTTAGTTCTCCTTGTAATTGAAAAGTGAATCTCAAGGGGGCTTAAAGGAAGCCACCTACATTTTAACAAGGCTGACAGTATCAAATCCTATTTCATATTTAGTTACGTTAACAGAACCCTAAATTATTATTTTCGTTTTTACACTAGGGCTGCTATACATAGCAAAATGAGTCGATTTTAAACACAGGTAAATCAATACTTTGAGTAAAACCAGATGGACAGCAACTCCTTGGGTTCTCTTTCAACTCACTTCTGGGAATATAAGCCAATATGAAAGAGAATGAAATCAGTAGCCCTGGAATTATGAGCGTACCGAACAGTGAAGTGAGGGTCTCCTTAATCGGTATCTACACTTAATATGGAAGAGTCCCTGTTGTTAATATGTATTTCTTTTCCAGGGGTTTAGTGATTTTGAAAAAAGCACCTTTTTCAAGTGTAAATCACTGTCTGAAGTATACTAATTATGTTTATAATACAATATATGAGAAGGGTCTTCCAATATTCAGTTAAAATTTTTGTCTTATTTTAGCTGTAAGAAGTGATATCATATGACCTTTTGAGGAGTAATATTGTTCTTGGATGTATGTGAATTGAAAAATTCTATACCACTGATAACCATGAAACATATTTACAAGAAACTGACATCAGTGGAAGAAAAATAAAGTTCAGTGGTAAACGTGAAAGCTACACATTTTCAACCTTAATATGATAAGTGTTTAAAGGTGTGGGGCTACTTTATTAAATAATAGTAATTCATAAACTTTAAGAAGTATTTCAAAATGAGTTACTTCAGTTATTTTATGAATATTTATATATATGTCCTCCTTATTGTCAGATTTTGAAGAACTTTAATCATTATATTGTTTCAGATGCATTGACAATTTCATGAAATGCGTCAAAAAATATGTATTACTATTATTTTAACTGTACCCCCCTGGTGCTACTTTTTCCAGGTGTGGCTACAGAGGTGGCTACTGTGAGGTCATCAACCTGGACAAAGATGTCAAGTACCAGTTACTGAAGTCTATATCAGCCAAGCTCTGCCCCAGTGTCTCAGGACAGGTGGCCATGGACGTTGTGGTGAACCCTCCTCGGAAAGAGGAGCCCTCATATGACACCTTTATGAAGGTTGGGATAAGTACATTTTTTTCATAAAACTTATTATTTTTATTTATTTATTTTTATTATTAATTTTTGTTTTGTTTTGTATCCCTAAGAACGCTTAAATTGAAAAGATTTTATGAAAAGAGTGTGAGCATTGTTTTGAAGTAGTTTAAGAAAGGTGCAGTGTTTCGTTTATGAAAAGATACAGGTTATGTCATAGTAAAATCTTTGATGTATTTTGGTCAGTTATGAGCAAACGGTACTAATAATTTTATAGGTTAAGAAATGACAAAAATGAAGAAATAGATGGATCACTGTTTGTATTTCAGGAGAAATCATTTGTCCTGGACACACTGAAGAAGAAAGCAGCCTTGGTCACAGACCTTTTCAACTCCATAGAAGGTATATCATGTAACCCAGTACAAGGAGCCATGTATGCCTTCCCCAGGATACTACTTCCAGAAAAAGCCTGCATAGAGGCAAAGGCAAGTCACGGATGGGTTTAGTATAGACAGCGACAGCACTTAATCTCTTCAGCATTGATTTTGGCTTGATTTTTTTACCCGGAACCACGATGGATTGCCGTAGGTTGTTATAAGATCTAAATTTTCTGCATCAAAACTAGACTTGTGAATGATCGTTTGCTGTAAGCTGTACATGTATCTTCATACCCAGGTCTGATAGTAAATTTGAGGTCTGATAAAAAATTTGACGTCTGATATAAAATTTGAGGGTTGGGCTCTGAACTCGAAAGCATCGTGATTTGCGACCGAGCGTAAGCGTCTCTATTCCATAACTCGGGATTTACTTGAACCATATATTAATAGCCTCGAACTAAAAGGTGATATCGCTTTTCGCAATTCACGATGCTTTCGAGTCACAGAGCCCTGATGGAAAAGTAAAGGGAACATTATCCATCAAAGGACAACAATATGACAGATGTCATCTTTTGATGTCATCTTGGAGGACTTTGTCATTCACATTTTAAATTATATATTATAATAAAACAATTATTATTATTATTATTATAACTTACAACTTTGGTCAGTATGTTGTTTTGCAAAGCTCAACCAAAGTCATTAGTTATCTGTATAGTAATAGGAAGTCTCTTTTTCACCTTTTTCTCCCAAACTACAATGAACTGTTGACAACTGACAGGTGTTAGCAATACCTTAGGGCAGTGGGAAGATAGTGGCCGTAATTTGAATTTGATTACAACTGTTAAAAGTATATTTTGAGGGCATTTTCTAGCCTTCGGCAATTTCCATAAAGCTTTAGCACATGTGACAGGATTCATATATTGTCAATAACAATGCATCAGATAGCAGAATTGCTGGCCGAGTGGCAATGTCCTTGACTGCCAAATTTGGTGGAGTGGGTTTGATTCCCACTCACTCCCCCTTTTTTTTTCCTTTTATTTTTTAAAATTATTTTTATATACTAATCTCTTATCATAGTTCAATGATTGATGAGACAGGTATCAGCTTGTATAGTAATGTATTATATACAGGAATGCAATATAGTAATAACTAGAATACTTTCATCTCATTTTCAGAAGAGAGGCCAGACCCCAGACTCATTCTATTGCTTCCAGCTCCTGGAGGAGACAGGGATCTGTGTGGTACCAGGAAGTGGGTTTGGACAGAAAGAGGGGACACATCACTTCAGGTAGTATGCATTTTTATATACAGACACTGTAAGTGTCTGTATATATTCTGATCGGTCTGTCTGTTCGTGTCATCACTGTCGCTGTCCGACACATGACATTCCCCCCATAACTGCCAAACTGTATTTTTGTTTTACTGAACATTGAACATAATTATTGAACATTTGACAGCTTTGCTGCCTTGTTTCCTGTATGGTGTCTGTATATTTGCTAGATTAATGTAAAGATACAGTGCCTGTATATATTCTGATCACTATTTTTTTTAATGGTCAGTCTAGCGTTTTTTCAGGAAAATATATGTTTCAAGTTTTTCATAGTTCACCAGGTCTATATTAAATTGATTCTTTTGATGTTGAATATCTGTATCTTCTGTTTAAAGTTGTATGTGCTCGCGTGAGCCTAAAATGTTAAATAAAATTGAATTCTGAAAATTAATATTTAACTAAAACTCCATGGCATAACGTGCAGTCAAATACTATTACAATATAATTTTCTGTTTCTTTTTTCAGGATGACTATTTTACCTCCTCTAGAGAAGGTGGAAGCTGTTCTTGGTAAATTTAAGGAGTTTCATCTGCGGTTTTTAGAAAAGTACAAGTAGGATTTTTCTATTAAGAGCTGCACTCTACCTTAAAGTTAGTATGAAGAAGTTATTTCAACTATTATTTATATTATAAGAAAATACAAGCTTGCATGTGAAATTAATGAAGACAGGTATTTAAAAATGTATTTTGAAAATTATAGCAGTTAAACAATTCCATATAACACAAAGAAAAGGCTTCCACTTTTGAACTGGAAGACATGAGTGCTATAGTATATGTAAAGTAAAGACAAGTAAATATATATAATTATATTAATTATGTTTCAGTAAGGTTGCCACTTAGTTATGGTGATTAACAGTGAGATTTTGTGTAGATTAGCACGTGAGGAGAATTTTAAAATAAGCAGCAATAATAGGGAGTGCCTCTAATTTTCTCACAACATCAACAGTGAGATAAGCTACTGTGGGAATTTATATGAGGATTAAAAATAAGCTTTTCAGTAAGTATGTAATAGGAAGCAAGCCATTGCAAAAAAATTGTTTAGTTTTAGTATAGTAGTTTGTATCATAATGTTATTGAAACCTGGCTGTACGTATATATATATATATATATATATATATATATATATATATGTATATATATATATATATATGTATATATATGTATATATGTATGTATGTATGTATTACAAAGTAAGCCTTTTCTTGTCTACGTATATAAATTGCAAAATATAATTTGAGGTCAGTTTTATATATCAGGTGCCATTTCTTTACACATGTAATTAGTTTGTTTTTTGGTGGCATTTTGTAATATTTTTTATAATAGTCTTAAGTCTCTCTCAGAAATTTTGAATTTTGTTTGACTATTGTCTTTAGGGTGTTATTTAAAGGGAACACTTTTTTTCTCTGAAAAATAAAATCCTATTTAATTTTTACATACCGTGTGGTACCGTTCCTAAGCCATGTTACATCCTTAAAATGGAATAAATAAAATTACTATTTCCTGGAAGGTTTAAGTGTAAGAATTACATGAAAGCAATTCATTTGGCTTAAGACTAGTTAAAAAGAGAGATGTTATTCAAAGTGTGCATTTATTGTTAAATTTAAAGTTTTGGACTTAATAAGGGTGATAGTGGCAACTAGAAAGTTGTTGAGAATATTGGGAAATATATATTTATTGTTTTTTCTTTTTTTTTTTTTCACTGAAATCCTGTTCATGCTCCCTTTCAAAAATGAAAATATGAAAGATATATGTGATGTTTTTGTATAGACAATTGTTATAAAATTCCACTGAATAATAAGTTTGTTAATAATTAGCTGTGAATGTTTTAAATTAGTCAATATATTTAAATCTTATACAAGAAAATGTAAGAGAGAACAATAATTTCAAGGTCTATAAGGTGAAAAAGTTCACAAGTTTTCAATCACAAGTCAAGGTCCTGAACTAGTCAGTCTATGACTGCATTCCCATAGATTTAGATCGATCCATCTAGATTGACCTAACTCCCTGGGGGTTCATGCTAAATTGCTGTCAGCCGAGCGCGCACGGTAGTTAATTACCCCCTTTCAGCTTTTAGTAGGCGGGACAGACATTTGAGCAGGCTAAGCTGACAGTAATCTAGTGAGACTCCCCACAGGGATAGATCGATCTAAAATCTGTGGGAATGGGGTCTATGAAATGAAACGTGTACAGTTAAAAAATACAGCCAAGTAATTAGACAAGCTGTACAGAAATTCTGTCTCAGACTTTTCACTTTCCCTTTGTGGGGAAAAGATGGGCATGTTGAAAAATACCTCTGCACTCACATATTTTTAAGGTCAAGGAAGAATTATTTACAATTATTGTGAAGTATGTCTGATATAAAAATATGACTAAAATATAAAAAGTGCTACATATTTTTGCAGGTGGTTTTCTGGATATGAATGTAAATTTTACAAGCATGTTATGATAGTCTTCACTCCAAGTTTTAAATGTTGGTGCCCCTGAGCGTTATCATTATTCAGTGGAAAATGTTATAGTGTGGTTGATATCATGAATACTCTACCAGGGAGTAAAATTGAAATGTCATTGTGTTTAATTGAGCAAGACATATTGAAGGAAGTTGGTGTTATGTATGAATTGTGTATAAATCTGTTGAAAATGAGTGGTGGAAATTGTTGTTGCAGTTGATACAGGTTGGATTGAAGTGGTTGTGCATGCAATGCTATGATTACAGTGGCCTGTGATTTTATTTTAAAACATGTATTTCACACAGTAATAAAAGTAACTAGTTGAAAACAAAGCTGTTTATTGTTCCATTTGGTGACCTTTTTATTTCCATGCAACTGGATTTACCTTCATACTGATGAAAAAAACGATTCCATTACAACCAGAAAATGTGGAGATGATACTACAGAATGCAAACAGTCGATACTATTTTTGACTGATTTCATTTAGATTGGTCAAGTCACGATACTAAAAAAAAACTTTTGCATGTAAAATTTACCAGCCAGCTGAAGACAATATGTTCATAACTTAACTTTTACTTTCAACTGTTTGTTTGCCACAAATCTATTTGGTCGGGTCACCACTAGAGACGTAAAACTCCAGAGACCTTATAATGACCAATGACTTAAAAGAAATGTGAATACTCATTCCTGAAGTGCAATTTGTTCATAAATTTCAATATCATGTTACAGCAATAATAATTGCAGCCATTTATTTAATTTTTTCTTTAAAATTTAAATTGTGATTTTTAAATCCAACAAAAATCTCACAATTTTGAAGGCTACCCTGAAAAAAAACAATAAGCTATGACTGCATTTTAAGTTGATCACTACACTGATAGTTTACAAATTATACAGTAGTTAAAGAATGCTACTTAGGCCTCAAAACTGGTGTTAAATACTCAAATAATAATAGTTACTTATAAGCAGTACATACCAAAGGGAAAAAAAAGACAAGTAATATTTCATATAAAATAATCTTTATTCAGTGATGATGAAACATAAAAAGAACGAAAATTAAATGATGTCCTAATCTGCCCTTTTGCAAAATATTTCGTACCAGAAACCCACATTTCAATGATTTTATGATTAACATTTCTACACAACATTGATACACACTGGCCATAAACGTGCATTGTATTTGCACCTAAATTGAAACAATTCTGGATGCGCAGTGCAACAGAGTCAGGTGAGTATTTTTTATACATGTTTCGTTAATACTAAGTAGCAAATAATAACCTGAACTGAGATTTTACACGACATGTTGTAGATTTTCTTTATGAATTTCGCTCAGTAAGATATATGCAATTAACGGTTATTAAAAGTGATTTTATCAAACAATGCGCTGCACATTTTCATTCATAATTTTCAAAACAAGAAAAACGTGATATAATACAAATATAGACCGATTCTTTAAATCAATTTGCTAAGTTATATACAAATATATGTGTGTTTTATTTGTGCATCGACAGTTAAAATATTAACTTAGTAGAGTTTACTTATGGGAAATTACCTGTAACATACAAGACAATTCAATAAACGTGTGAAAACTTTTAACGTTTTCTTATATATTTTGTAAATGCACTTTACCTGAAATATTAATAACTCGTTTACATTTTTAACCTAATAGGTAAAATAATTCACTCATATTGTGTAATGCGGTGTCATCTTCTATATGGTATATGCCCAGTCACGCGAGATGTACATGTACATTGTAGTATGTTGACTTTGAAAATGCGTTTTTATTTTATTTTGTGTGTGTGTGTGTGTGTGTGCATCATTATGCCTTTATCAAACCCTTTTTTTCGAGATATGGACTTATTGTGCTCTCAGAATAAAACAGAATATAATTCATACCGAAGCGTCCATACGGAAAGTAGGTGACCTATTTATCATTATGTAAATCAGGTGAGCGTTTTGGTGAGAGGTGCTCAGATAGGACCAAGGTCAGTAAGAAGATGGAGAAGAAGGATGCCCCATGCCATATTACAGCTACTGCCACATGAAGGTAAAAAAGATGGCTCTGAAACCGGCAGCAGTATGTCGTAAGTTCTGTACAGATGATATAAGATGTATTGTAGCATTTTTTAGTTTTGCATTGACAATTTTTTCCAAATGGTGCACTCTAGGCATAATGACCATGGGGACATCTAACTGACGTCAAGAATACTTTCTCTTAGCTTTCCCTCAGTGCCTTTGGGCACCCTTTTGTTTCTAATACCATTCGCTTTCCATGAGGGTTCAATATGAATTATGTATCTGTATAATATAAAGTTTAATTGCAATTCGTTAATTATAGCGCAAAGGATACTGGTCAGCACAAATGCCTGTAATGAGCATGTACTGTTTATCCGATTTTTATACGTTATTTCATGAGTGTGAACTTATTCCTTTATTTCCAGTGACTCGAAGTAGCGTCTACGAAGACACCAGAGAGACACGTTTCATGTTCGACAAATACCTACAGGCCCACAACCATACCAAGATTGCCTCCTATGCCGACGTTTGTGCGTTAATTTGCAGGGACGACATTTAGTATGGAATGTTATGTTTGCTTTTGGTTGTAACATTCTGCTCCAAAACGTAAATCAAATTAAAAGTCGAATAAAATTNGTAGCATTTTTTAGTTTTGCATTGACGATTTTTTCCAAATGGTGCACTCTAGGCATAATGACCATGGGGACATCTAACTGACGTCAAGAATACTTTCTCTTAGCTTTCCCTCAGTGCCTTTGGGCACCCTTTTGTTTCTAATACCATTCGCTTTCCATGAGGGTTCAATATGAATTATGTATCTGTATAATATAAAGTTTAATTGCAATTCGTTAATTATAGCGCAAAGGATACTGGTCAGCACAAATGCCTGTAATGAGCATGTACTGTTTATCCGATTTTTATACGTTATTTCATGAGTGTGAACTTATTCCTTTATTTCCAGTGACTCGAAGTAGCGTCTACGAAGACACCAGAGAGACACGTTTCATGTTCGACAAATACCTACAGGCCCACAACCATACCAAGATTGCCTCCTATGCCGACGTTTGTGCGTTAATTTGCAGGGACGACATTTAGTATGGAATGTTATGTTTGCTTTTGGTTGTAACATTCTGCTCCAAAACGTAAATCAAATTAAAAGTCGAATAAAATTAGCTTTTTATTTATGAAACTTATCATAGAAATTAAATCCATACTAAGCGTCCGCCCTGCATGATGCTGGTTTATATCTTTTGGTAATTGTACCGGTATGTTACTATGTCGTAGTACAGTTGTGGTGTTATGTATACTATTCGGTTGGGGTTGATACTCACCCCTTTTTGAACCTGAAATGTTAGATTTAAAGTGCTCATTTAACAGAAATAATGTCTGCATAAAAATGATAAAGTAACTGTTTTAAAATTCTCATATATTAATTTCCAAGAAGAGAAACGTTTTCTTTTTGTCACTGAAAATATGTGTGGGCAAATCTGCAACTTGACATCTCCCTGTGAATTTGAAGATATACTCTTATTCATTCTAAATGATGTTGACATTTCACACACATGATATCGTAAATGCATATTGGAAACTTTTAATTACATATATCGTGTGTTCAGTCGAAAAAGAGGAATAGATGTAAATCTACTAAAGACACTGTTAATAAAACGTAAAACGTCTTAGAAATCCAAACAATGTAACGGGCCCAATTTGTCCACGTCACTGCAGAATTGTCCACATGTACTGTAACGATCTATTAAAATTACGGCTAAGGCAGTGTGGCTGTGAATAAACTTCCTCTGGTTCTCGGTATTTTCAGTGCTGGGCGGGGGTCAAATATCTGATTTCAGAAACAAAATTAAGCGATGGGGTGGGGTAAAGATTGCTATCCGAAATAAAATTCATTTTATATTGAAGTAGTAGAATGGAAATCTTTGTTTCGTATATAATAAGAAAACTATTCATATAGTTGGCTACAAAAATTTCCCAGGATTGGGATCATTTATATGCTGTTTAGGACTTGAATTACAAAACAGAAGTGTCGGAAAAAAAACGGGAAACAGACTTCATTTAGATATCGTTTGTCCATTAAAATGTTTTCGTAGGACTGGCATTAATCATAGCCTTTTGCATTTCATATTTTCAAAATCCCTTGACCTGTCGCAAAGCCCAATTTTCGGGAGGTAATGAGTATTCTGAAAGGATTCAATGAATCTCTAGACAGTCAACTTTTGTCAATTTTGCTCAAAAAGATGGTAACCAATTAATAATTCTTAAAATTATAATTAAAAAAAAATTAGATTATAGGGTTTATTATTTTATGTGTTACACTCAAGTCCATTCTTACATTTTGATCCGTTAGTTATCAAAGAATGTTACGGAATAATCATCTAAAAATTTATTGTTCCTCTAAACGCTAATTTCGATATTTTACCAAAGTGTATGTAAACCTAAATACTTCGTTTGGTTTGAAATTTTCGAGTAAAAAACTTGCCTAAAACGTGAAGAGGAGCTTCCTAATTAAAGTTATTTAATTTTTGTATCCTTATAAATTTTAATTTATTTTCGGGAGCAAGGGGTAATTGAGAAAGACAGGCTTGGTTAGATATCAGCCCTGCATTCCCATGCTGTGTTATTTGTGCTTAGTGTCATCAATGAAAACCGAGAACCAGAGTTAATTTTAAGTGAATGTGAAAAGTCGATTCAAGTACACTGATTTTTGTGTAACCTTTTTAGTTTTGTTTGTATATTATTCTGAATTTGGCAAGGACTTGGATAATCTTGTAAGCCTCCCATGTCTTTATGTCGCTCCTGATTCCCATGCTTTGCAAGTGTAAATTTTCATCCACAATTACGCACTGTATGATATTTATTTTCTGATTTAGTGCAAATAAAACAAAAATGAAAAAAAAAAAAAACTCGATCGGCAAACCATCATGAATCTTACTGACATTAAGAAATTTGGGCCACTGTTTGATTTTGTGTGCAAACATCAACAAGACGACATAGGACAAGGTATGCTTACATGTGCGTGTGCATTAGTGCACGAATGACGCTTACAGCAGATTATATGCATTTTTAAAATTGTTACCTCTGAATTTGGACGGAAATGTTTTTGATGGAATTCGATGAAAACAAGACACTTATGTCAACTTTGACAAAATTTTGCCAAGTAATGCTTGTTTAAAAATTCAGTTTGTGTATTATCAGTTCTTGTGAGTCTTTCATATGTTACAATCCCGAACTATTTTTCGTAAATCGAAGGATTCCGTCTTTAAGTAACAATGTTCAAAATGCATAAAATCTTCGACTTGGGTTTATTTTTATTTTATTTTATTTTATTCTATTTATTTATTTTGAAAGATGTATTCCGTCTTCTGTATGTATGATTTAACATATTTATTTTGAGTACAAAATGTGATATTTTCATCATTTTTGTAAAAAAAATTAATACTGTAAATAATTCATTTTGACAATAATAAATTTGCAAATATTTTACTTTGTTCAAAACTTGCAAAATTATTTTTCTTTTTCCTAGCTCATCTCGAACCCTCCACCTTCTGCTAATTGTTCTGCCGTCTTACCTACTGAGCCATTTCTTCGACTTGC
>NW_019775539.1:0-10604 GCF_001039355.2 Lingula anatina
ATTGCCCAGTGTGACGGGGAAATTTAATATTTTGTGTCACCATACTCGGTACAGCAGGGCACTCATGGACGTTGTACCAAAAAGGACGGTCTTTATATCTATATTACGACATCCAATAAAGCTGACAGAATCCTGGTTTGTCTATATGAAAATTTCTAAGAGACTGCACATAGACATGGAGACTTTCTTAGAGGCTCCTCAGAAATACTACTCCAGGTACGGGTATGTCAACGGGGTCTCTCAGCCGTTTCCAAATTCAATGTTGTTCGACTTAGGACTGCATCCAATAGAGTCATTAAATCAGTCCAAAGTGTATGAAAAAATTTTGGAAGTAGATGAAGTGTTTTCATTAGTTATGATAGCAGAATATTTTGACGAGTCATTGATATTACTTAGAGACCTACTTGGCTGGTCGTTTCAAGATATAGCGTACTTCGCACAAAACATGCGCAAGAAAACTGGCGGCAAAACGGAGATCATGAGTTTGAAAACGATACAAAATATCAAGAAAATCCATGCTGGAGATTTGAAACTTTACGAGCATTTTAATAAAACATTTTGGAGAAAAGTTCACACATTTGGTGAAGAAAGAATGCAGAAGGAGCTAAAGGAATTTAACGCTGTCAAGAAGGCGTGGGAAATACGATGTATAAGTGAACGTGTATCTTACAGCAATATGACTGATAAAGAGTTCAGGCCCTATGAGACTATGGTTCTTGGGTACAGACTGATTCCAGAGATGGCCAACGACACCAACTGCGTCCTCATGGCGACGCCAGAACTACCCTTTACTAGGAGAATCTACAAACGCATGTTTGCCATGAAACAATTAAAAGGAAATACATTTAACACCGAGTTGATAAAAGAGTGGACGCCTTTCGATGCTGATTCTAAAGCCAAATCTAAGGTACGATGAAAAACTTTGAAAATCATAACAAACCCGACATAACATTTTTCCGATATAATGAATAATATTATTATCTTTTACCTGAAAGTATAAGGCATTCATATCAGCCATGTCAAGATACAGATCGGATACTGGACTATATTCAGTATACATGTGACAGGATACACTGTGCCAGTAATATCTGCATGCTAATTTTATGTAAGTAACGTTATAAAATAATACACAAAAAAATGCACACTCATTGTTTGTTTGCATTCAGACTTGTGTTATCATATTATGTATTGATTATGCTGTAAGTTAAAAAAACGAAGTAAAATCACCCAAATATATTATATGGTTTATAATCATTTTGTTTTTCATATTTCACCAATTTATTTATCTATTTGTGAATTTTTCTCATTAGGCTTTGTTCAGTCATTGAGAGTTGCGCTTTACAAAGCAATAAATCCTTTGAATTAATTTATTTCTTATTTGTGCGTGGGGAGAGGTATAAAATCTACTACCACGGATTTTTGTACGAATGGGCTTTGGACTAACGAACCTTTGGAATTTCACCACACACACACACACACACACACACACACACACATATTATTATTATTATTACTCTGATACGGTGCTAAAACATTTGAAAATCATAAAATCAAAATAATATTTCTCAGCAACTGCAATGCTTATTGGTAGACGGAAAGTTGGTCCAGGATTTATTTTTCGCAAACAATTTAAGTTTGTTTGAACAAAATTATGAATGTACTGCTGTGGATAAGGCAACAATAGTGTTGATGATTTCAAAGTTCTACATTTCTTATTATGAGTTCAAACCATTCGGCAACTTCAAGAAATTCCATAACGGCGTCGTAAAATATCTGTGACAGCTGACCTATAGACCACCCAAAACAAAACCATTTAGACAGGCCATTCAAAAAGTAATGAAAAGTCGACTTTCTATTTATGACTAGCGTTAAATACGTCACAATGGGAAAAATCATTCAAACGTAAATTCGCTTGTATCAAAATCATACACAGTCATATCGTTACACTTACCAAGTGTAATGTTAGTAATTGGAAGGCACTAGTGAAAAAGGAGCGGGGAATGTTTTCTTTCTTGTTTCAGTCTCTGTCTAAGGCAGTGTAGATTTTCCTGAGTTTCCTGTATCGGTTGAACTTTCGGTAATTTTTGTATCTAAGGACAAACTTGAAAAACATCTTAACTTTGTTCTTTTTCTTACGAGAAAAGGATACTTTGCAGTATTTATACAGGGGGGTCATATTATGGTTAGAAACTTCTAAAACCCTCGCACACTCAAAGGACAAATGTGATATTTTTTGTTAATTTGTTTTTGTAAACAACTCCTTCAACTCCAATGGGTAAATTTGCATCTAGGGCACGTAGAAAAAGAACTACAGACTCCACAGGTATCAAAGCATTGTTGGTAACTTTTCTGATCCTATGTTTTGTGAAATGTATGACTTTATGATTAAAATGGAGAACTTAAGAAGAATTATTTAAATGTATATTTCAATTATATATAGTGTTTTGTAAAGTAAATGAATTGATTGCAATGCTCTTATGATACTTATAAGACTGCGTGTAATGTAAACGGGAGAAGGCCGCATGAGGTAGAGATAGAAAAGAAAAGAAAGCGGCGCGGGAACCAACTGGAAAGTTGTTAATAAATAATATGAAAGAATATAACAGAGTTGTATTTACTACCTCACGTAACAGCAACAAAGACAACAACTTCGTCATGCAAGTAAGTGAAGGGTTGCTCTCGTTTGATTACATTTAGTTAATTTATCAGTCTGTGATCATGATCAATTTAACTATTCATATTCATTTTTATTATTAATTCGCCACCGATTTCAAACGGGCATCGAGACCAATGCGTCACAAAGTCACGAGATATTAATTCCAAGTAAAAAAAAAAGAGAAAGCAAAAACATTTTCAAACTTTTACTTTATACAAATTGTATTTACCATAATCGTCTTGTCAATATCATCTTTCATTCTTTAGAATGAAAATAGCCTTTACTTGTTTTGCATAAAAGGCGCATTGTTGAGTGGGGTTTCCAGTCGTCCATAGTTCTTCATTTTTTAGATAACTTTTATTTTCTGTTCATCATTAAAACCTTTTTTTCCTGAATTTTGATTTTTGAAATAATTTATTCATTCATAATTAATTATACAAAAAATCCTGAATTGTGATTCTTTACACATCAGTTCACATATCCACCTACAACATATCCACCAGTAACCCTGCTTGATGCTGGTATTTCTGGTCTTTCCAGTATATTTTTGATGTCTTGAAGTTTGGAAAGTATGTCTCATAATAATTTAATTATGAAAAGGAATTTTGGCTGTCAGTCATCAGCTAAAAATGCATTAACAAACAAAATTGCCTTGGCTCTTTGAAATGAATTTAAGTTCACAAATGAGGAATTAAAGGGATAACAACTGTTCGTGAGTTATCCATATTTCACAATAAATGGATTGCAAACAGCTTATAGAAATATAATGAATTCCATTTTACCACCAAAAACGGTGGTTAACGCAATTATTCTGGAATTTGTGTTTGCTTTCACATCACGTAACCTCCATAGATGGCTACATTCTGTAATAATCTCTTAAGGAGAATATTACAGATATCCAAACTTTTTAGGAAAAAAAAAAGAAAAAAAGGAAAACAGGGACGTCTAACTTTGAATATGGGTTTGGATTCATTAACCATTGGTAAGTATGAAAAAATTGTCCTTTACCCTAGGAAATCCATTTTTTGCCAAAACGAACATTTGTTATCCCTTTAACTGAAACAGTTTACTGAACTGGCTCAGAATAAGAGAATACCAGAATATGCCAAATTGATGAGCCCATACTTGACGATACAAGTGATTAATCATAAACATCTTTTATAAAACATTTTACATAGTCAAAATCATTAACTTTTAACCTGGTCTTTAAACATGTCTGTCCAACATCAATCAGGGCTAATTCGCTACAAATGTAAGCGAGCTTTTTCTCCTCGGCGACGAGCTGCGCCACATGGTGTAATGAAATTTTTATAACTTATATAATGAAATCTTTTTATAACCCGCAAAACGCAATCCGCAATCCCATGGTTCGTGTCAGCTTTAGGGGAGACCGGGGCTAGTTGGACCCCGGGGTAAGTTGGCCCCCCGTCAATTTATGAAAAAGTAACTGCGAGGTAAAAAAATTGGTCACATACACTTGTAAAGTGACCGTAGCCTACAATGCTAAGGAAGTGTCGGCCGTTAAAAAGTTTTAATTAAGCGGTGAGTCCAAATAAACTATTTTTGCACCTAAAAGTAATTTTGTTTAAGAGATTTAAANCGAAGGTAACAAGCTTACATTCAATGTGTGTTTAATTTTATAAAATGCAAGTTCACCATATATAAGTGTAATTTGTATAATCAGCTGATTTAAAGTTTAAAGTTTAAACACCTTTCCTGCAGGTTTCGTGGAAGGTTGGGCTAGCGATGAAACCTGCGTTCGGAGACAGCCTGGCAGCAGTACCTCATTTACCGCTAAGAACGTCCCCACTCCCACAGATATGGTGGCCCAGCTTAAAAGTGGCGCAGTATGTCACAGCTCCTTAATTATCCCACACATATATGTCCATGTCATTATGAATCTCATTATATATCTCAAAATTAGACTCACCGCCTAACTTGAATATTTTATTAGTAACTTAACTAGTATATCTGTTCGTTATATAAAGATATATACTCGTTCATTCACAAACTGGCAATCCAATTACAAATTAGAGAATGGTAATGCACCAATTGTATTGTTGTACCAGTACAGAAATAAATTGAATTGAATATAAAACTAAGTAGTAATTTACCATCTCTTGTTAATACAGCTGTGTCTATTTTTAAATATTAAAATAATATTTCATCTGTTTACTTCCTTGAAAACAGATCGACGCTTGGTTCACCTCCGTTTTTTTTTCTTTTTTCATTCGCGTAATCGCATAACTCGGTTGTTTTTTAATTTTCAATTGTTTAAGCATAATAAATATCGATAAAACATATATAATTAATGTACTTCATTACGTCCATTCCAGGCAGCCGAGGCAGCGTCGATTGTGTAAATGGATAAAAGGAATACGACCCCGTCAGGAAACACAATCTAAAGTGATATAACGGACAAAATACATGCTTTCAACAGTTGCTTTGTAGAAATAATCCAAGACACTCAGAATGGAGTCTTCACTACATAAAATATGATGTACTGAAGAGGAATTCAAACTGTGTAAATAAGATGTTCTTGCTGATACCTGGGGCGTGTTGTAGAGTCACTTAGTTGCTTTCATAAAAACCCTTTATCATTTGAATAGCTGAACCTCTACTAATGGAAGGGAATTTTTACCTGTTGTAATGAAATCTTTTCATACCTATGTAATAATAACTTTTATAAGGGCTCAAAACGCAATCTGCGTTTATTTGTTGACGCTCTCTAACTATGTACATCATCTACGTGAAGTCTCCAACTTCTAAACCATCTCCCATGGCTCGCTCCCGTCTCCTAGCTCTCCCCAGCGGTCGCTCTCAGTCTCTCAATCTGAACTCCCGATATTAATTCTGAACGTCTTATATACATATTTCTTATCTATGGTGGATTCTGTGCCGCATTATTTGGCGGTACATACTAATTATAATTATTCAAATTGCACACGTCACTTATGTTATATAATTACAGATAAGGCCATAAAACGAGTCGAATGCACAAGCAAGCGACTCCAGTCAAATTAATTAGCAAATCTGGAGATATTTGTAAATTGAACACTGTGTCAATAATTAGTAGGCCTACTTTGTATATGCGACAAGAATAATTTGGCAGATCAGTGGTAATAAACATAGTACATAAACATAGATCTACGGCTCCATATTCTAGATAATTGTAAATTTTTCATATTTACGTCAGGAACTTGCCATACATAAAGCGTCCATGCTATTTTACTGATCACTGATATATAATGAAAAACATTGTAATTAATGATATTCTTCATTATTACACTTTACTACAATGTAACCTGGTCAAGAAATAATTTTGTATAACAAAGTTCAAGTCAATTATGAAAAGTATATAAACAATTTTTGTGCTGTAAGCTTTATTTTTTTTCGCCAAACATCTCGGAATTCGACAAAAAGAACTCCCTATGTCCACATATACCCCCCACCACAAATAAAATAGTCCCATTTATTGACCCCGAGCGCTTGACAAACTCTAGGTCCACCAAAACAATTGACATTAATTGTCCAGAGACATATCCGTGAATATCTTGGGAAATATCAATCTGTGTCCCTGGTACTGTTGGTCAAGGTGGAGATAGTGTTGGTTTGCGAATGTGCGAGCGCAGCCGAGCGGGACTTGTAAATTGACATAGATAAACAGAAATGGGATGATTTTACATTTGAGAGAAGAGAGCTATCTGAAACCGACTCTGATGGGGAAAGGATCCAGTAGGGTACCGCATTTTAAATGCCCTAAAATGTTATTGAAGCGCAGTTTACATTACCCAGTGACCGTGACTTCGTTGCCTTTATATAAACCTTGGGTCTCCTGTTGTAAGGTAACCGCATCCTGGTCGTCCATAGAAAAACAACCCCCTATATTGTAGCACAAAAATTCTCCTTAGATATTCACCTCACCCATTGTCTCGTTCTCCATTTTCTAACGTGCTTACAATGCACCGATAGCGAGGGTGCTGTGTGGAGACAGCTATTAGATTTTTACGTAATAAAATACAAAGGAAGGCTTTTAAAAAAGCCGATGTTTTCTTCCTTAACGCGCAGTCTGTTGAACAAAGTATTTTCATGACCCAAAGACCCATTCATCTATAATATCCAGGGGAGTGAAAATACTCTGCAATTGATTAACTAAAAAACAGGTGTAAATTGTAAAGCCGCATTATGTTATAAGAAAGAAACCAATACCTTGGCTTCAAGGTCTGTCGACTAGGTATGTTGAAAGCAGCAAAGGGAAGTTGCATGCGCAAAGTGACAATGCATTTTATGCAAGATAGATCGGGTAGATCTGTTACATTTGGACTCTTTCTTCGTGATCACTATGTTTTTTTAACCATTCTTATTTCTTTGGTTTTTGGACGAGTTTTATTCGCCCAGACCTGGCAACAGAGGTCTTTTTCTAAAGAGATAAGATAGTTAAACTGAAAGAGCCCAGAATAAATACTTATATGAAAAGTGCAGTTTTTCTTCCCTGCACAATTTTCAAAGATGTGAACATTTGAGTTTGGCTTTTGAGCTTGACCATCCTTTTTGCTGAAGGATATTTCTTTGTGTTTTATCACAGTCATAAAACCAATCTGCTATGCATCAAATTCGTTTTGTAAATAAATTATTAATAATCTCCAGCAAAGGTCCACTTGGTACAAATTGTACATAAGACATAGGGACTATTCAGATTGAGAAGAGCCGAGTGGTAGCTAGCCCGCCACCTTAATATGGCAGACCTACATGAAAGGAAGACCACTTAATCCTGTAAAAGTCTCTCCGCCTCTCACACGCCTCCCTCGAACGGTTGAATTGAGCCGAGATTTAATTACTGTGTCCCTGCAGGGAGAGGCAGGTGGTCCTCCATATTTAGGTCACGGCCTAGTTAGCACTCGGCTCCTCTCGAGCTGAATGGTCCCATAATGTTTTACAGGCCCGTAGCCAGGATTTGCAAAAGGGGGGGGGTTCTTTTTCTGAAAATGTGGACCTTTTACCAAGAAACCTTTGTTCACATAGATAAAAACTAATCTAGAGGGGACCTTTTCCCTGCAAAAAGGAGGGTTCTTTCGAACCCCCTGAACTTCCCTGGCTACGGTCCTGTATTAACAGGTAAAACACATCTGGTACTGGCAGATGCACATGAAGTAGATTTCTAGCCGCACTTTGGTAAAAAGGTACAATGGACAGGGACTGCCCTCAGTCCTTTTTTTTTGGTAGAGGGGAGTGGTCATCTTCGACATTTGGTGAAATGCGGACCGATCTGCTAACCTTTGGTATATTGAACTGACCGGCTGACCGGTTAACGGGTCAGGGGCGTAACCAGACCTTTAAAAATTGTACGCACAGATTTTTAAAATTCCCAGCAAAATGTAGACTAACGCAAGAGATGAAGGATAGCGTAATTACAGCATATGTACCACACATCGCAGCTCAGAACAATTGTGCCTATACAATTGATACAGAGGATTTGTATACAGGTATACAGGTGACTTTAATAAGCAGAGGATTTTCTTTTATATTCCGTGAAAAATACACTAAATTTATATAAAATAATATCATGGTTGGCCAAAACGTACGCACAGTGCATCCGTGCGTATGCCTAGTTACGCCCATGCCGGGTTACTCTTATTTAACAGATGCAACTATACTTATACTAACAAATAAATTAACGACTTTACAGCATTTTCAAACTCATGTAAAAAGACACTAATCAAGATTTAATTACTGGTAAAATACACGTACCTGCCCTACCACTGACTACGTCTTCCACTACGACGAAAGCGGACGAGTCTATTTCTCGGGGACTGTGCATTTCAATGGGTATTACGTCAAGGAGTTGCAATGAGCTGTATAGAAATTGCTCGGTCACATCAAGAACAACCCGGCGTTTCCGCCATTACCCGCCTCTTTTAATTATATAATGGAATTTTACGTATTTTAGCAATATAAAAGATACCATAAGAGTCCGGCCGCAATATTGGCCTATTTTAATTCCAAACGGGGACGGATGCATGTAGTAATATGTAACAAACCATAGCAAAACCGCGATGTCCCTAATTTAGTGAATTAGTATATGGTACATGTAGTTGTGACTTTGTTGTGCGGTTGGTTCTCTAATTACAGTATGATACATGGATCCATGACTCTTGTTTAGAGATTGTTAAGATGCGGTGACAAAAAGTAAAAAACGTCAAACACATTTAAAATTAATTTAGATTTACTTGGCAGTTAATGAACTGAACTCATTTTAAACGTAAGCTGTGCGGGTGATAAAAAATTAAAATGTACTAATACTGAAACCAAGAAGTTATAACTTCTTGCTGAAACGGTTGTCTACGGCGTGCCCGCCTCTTCGCGAAGAGATACAGATTGGCAATGTTAACTGTCATTTAGAAGCCATGATCGTCGCTGTTTGTAATAACAGCCAAATGTCTGAAATGAGACACTTAACTGGCATTTTCCCCCTTTCTTTCAACTGATTTAAGTTATTACACAGATTGGGTAGAATTGTCAAAGATTTTGGGTTTTGATGATTGAGGCACTGAGTCTCATATTATTTCATTGTTTCCTGGTTTTATTTGCATCCTGTTAGATGTTACTTGAAGTATCAACGCCACATATGGCTCAAGCACAGTTGTTTCACCCACGAACTTGTAGAAATGCATCGTTTAGAATTAAGGTCGTTGATCATGATAATGAATAATAATGGAGCCTACAACGGGAACAACTACCACGGCTATTCAGATTGTATGTTTTTATATTCAACTTTTTGAGAACGAGAAAATAGAGATGGTGACTTCTGTAAAAAATGGTGTGTATAGCAGTACCATGCACAACAGAAAAAACAAACAAACAGACAAATGAAACTCTCCTTAAGGAAGCAAATACATTATCAGCTAGATGGTGTCGATGGGTAGCCATTGCATATCCCCCCACTTCCCCATATTATCAAGAGCAGCTCACCCCTA
This sequence comes from Lingula anatina, assembly GCF_001039355.2. The sequence continues at coordinate 9,631 of NW_019775539.1, forward strand.
GTGACCACTTACCACACACGCACGTACACACGCACGTACGCACACACATGCACGCACATCACTGCTTCATCCAAAGATATTTAAAAATATAAATGTTAAAAAATCTTTATAAATATAAAAATATGTATGTACACTGGTGTATATATATATATATATATATATATATATATATATATATATATATATATATATATATATATATATGCTAAGAAACAGAAAAGAGAACAGAAAAGTTATCCACATATTTGGATAAATAAAACATGAATAATGTTTTAGATCCAATGATTAAAGTATGAGGAAAATAATTCGGTTATCTGCTGAAATAAAGAAACTCAGTAAAGGCATCAAATGAAAACAATAAATATAAACATTTCCTAATAAGCATTCATGTCACATAAGTACTAATAAATATAGATACACTTATAAATACCACCACCAAATATCCTTTTAGTCGCCTCCTACGACATGCCAGGATAAAAGCAGCAGGCTCATTCTCTCTTCCCCAAACCTGCACAGGGATAGATTTTAAAAAAATATCTGCTATACAACAGAATCTGATAAAATGGTAACAAAAAAGTACATGTACCCCTAACTAGTACAGTTAGACAAAGCAAATCATAGCATATAACAGAAAAATAGAATCACCAATCTCACTCTAATACACCGCTTTCTCTCTTTCTCTCTCTCACACACAGACACACACCCACACACATTTTTAAAGCACTTTGAACTTACTTAACTTACTTAAAATCAAATTTATTAAAAAAGAAAGGATTCCATCTTCACGTGCGATCCTTAAATAACCAAACATAGTACAGTTGGTAATCTCTGCACTAAATATTTTCAAAAGCATGCCTGTAACCTCATTTGCACCTCTACCAGTGTATTGGGTTTGTGTCTTTTCCAAGTTTTTCCTCGAGCACGTTTGCGTCCACAAAAGTAATGCCTCAGTATTAGGGGTGGGCAAATGAAGG
>NW_019775539.1:22300-57137 GCF_001039355.2 Lingula anatina
TTTTTTTACTAGGATACACCTCTCTCCTGTTAATATTTAAACTTTTTTGCTTCCACCATACTACTGAGTGTTTTATAATCCAAAAAAATGCAATGTCAAACACTGTTTTAATTTATTTCAGATTGCTTTTTATTTCATATGACTAAAACGGGAAAAATTTTTGGTCATTTTTCGGGCTTTGCTTTAGCATATCTTTGGACTCGGTGGTGATATTTGGTTTCTATTTTCAGTGTTTATCTTCACTTACACCATTCTCTAACAAAGTGATAAAAGAATTCTTTGATCGTATGTATGTAATTTGTTAATTAGCAATATGTGGGAAAATCTGAAAAGTGCCCAGGATTGTAAAAATGCCCATATTCTCTTACTACATGTGGTATTTCCACAAATGGTTGCTTCATTGAACTCTTTTTTAATTGAACACTTTTGTTTGAGTTAAAATTAATGATTAAGTAGTTTCTTTACATTCATAAAGATTGGATGTTTTTCTATGAATATCATAGTACTAGTATGCTATTTAAACTCACATGTTTACAGATAATGGCAAAAGAAAAGGGCCTAAACTGGAGGGAAATCAAAAAGCTAGGAGACTTACAGAAGACTCTTGGTATCACTCTTGAAGATGCAATTAAGCTCACCCAAAGTGTCCTCCATCCTGAACCATACAGTAAAGAAGAAGTGTGCAATATTCTTGGTGTAAGTGCTGAAGAACTTGCACAAACTAGTCTCAGCCAGAACACTCTGACTGGTATGGGTTTTTTCCATTTTTTTTTCTCTTTGAACTTCATATTCTATTCAATAGCAGTGTATATCTTGTGATCTGCTTTGTAAAAAAACACTATAATTTGATATAACTCCTTCAATTATTCTTTTAGTTGTAACATAATTGTGCTTATTTTTAATAATGTCAGCACAATATGAGAAGTGGTAGAAATGTAACCGTGAATGAACAGACTAATAAATGCTTTGAACACTCTAATTATAGTTTTCCTCTATTCTTTTGATAATGAAATTGTTTTATCATTTTAGTTGCATCATTTAAGTTGCATGATCGAGCCACCCATGTGTATAGTGAGGCGAAAAGAGTGTGGGATTTTAAGAAAATTTGCGATGAGCAGCCTCACAATGCCTCAGAGATGCTTGGTCAACTTATGAATGACAGCCACACGTCCTGCAGAGACCTTTATGAATGTAGCTGTCCAGATCTTGACCACTTAGTGGACCTTTGCATGTAAGTGTTGGAAGAGATAACTTTGTAGAAAACAGTGATATAGGTCTTGATTTATGTAGCTCTGTATTCCTGTTTTTTTTCTTGTACAATGTTTACATAATATTCAATTTTCTATTAAAAACATAACATGAATTTAGTACATTTGCTTGTTTTTCAAAATTTTATTTTACATGCATGTATAACATCCACATTTTACAGACAAGTAGCATTTCCAGTAGATTAAATTCATACTTCCAAGACTTTCTCTCTGAGGATTTAAAAATTATATCGATATCCCAGCTTAAGTTTATATACATTATATCTCATGGGACATTATTTCTTGTCAGACAATCTGGGGCTCTAGGCTCCAGGCTGACTGGTGCTGGCTGGGGAGGATGTGCAGTGTCTATGGTGCCAGCTGATTGTGTACAGGAATTCATTACCATGGTACAGCAGAGATATTATGCCAAAGATCCAGCTAGAGAAGCGAGAGTGAAGGAGAGTTTGTTTGCCACAGTTCCAGGAAGTGGTGCAGTTATCTATAAGTGGGATGATTAGCAACAGCCTGGTTTTGGTGGAATGTGAAATTTGTTATAAGAACACATGGTGCCAATAATGCCAAACTGCATTTCTGTCTTAAAATTGGTGTTCATCAGAGCAATATATTTTAAACATTTGATTTGATATTTGTATAAAGTATTGTAATTTGCTTGAAGGATTAAAATATGAACTACAGAAGTTCTGTTCAGACTGAGCCATCACTGTCAGTTAAAATATGTCAGTTATAAAGTTAAAGAAGATATATTTTGATATACATGTATAATAATTCAAATAATGAAAATTCATAAGCTTTTTTTTAATAATTTGTGGTAATGGTGGATAACTTGACTGAGCTTGTTCATTATTTTTTCAATTAGAGAAGCTAACATTCCAAAACCTACTTATATACAGAACTTTACAAGTCAATAATGTTACTATTCAGAGGTTTATTATCTTTTAAGACATTTACATGAATTGTGTGATTTTAATCATTTAAAAATATGATATACATGTCATCATGAGTATTTACAAATATCAGATAACCTAAACTGACCTGCTTTTTGTTTCATTAATGAAAGAATAAAAGGGAAATACTTTGTTTTTAAAATGTAGAATGATTAAAAAGTAAAGTGGAAAAACTTAAGTACTATCCAACATAGTTTTTCAAGCATGCCAATGATGCCATGTCATTGTTTCAGTTTTGCATGTAATACATGTACCTGATTTGTCATGCTACTGAAAATAATTAGAGAATTTACTAAAATGTTCTTTACATAAATTTTGTATGTCAGTGAAAACTTTTTGCCCAATTTTTAAACTGATCATTTTCAGTTTTATTTGATAACATGTTGCTCTACATAGCACCATCTGTATCATCTTCATCCTCATCATCACCTCCAGAAAATGGATTCTCCATGCCCAATGGAAGAGGTGTGTGGGTTTGTCTCTCCTGAAATAAATAAATACAACAGAATGAAATGCATGTTAATGTCTAGTCTTTGTGATTTTGTTTCATTGGATATAAACCATATGAAAGTTTTCACTGATATATCATAAATTGTACATCATGTCAAAGATGGATGACTTTAATAAATATGAGGAATATGAAATCTTTGTAGATTTTAACAAAATTGTCGTCTTTACCATTTTCTTTTCCCACAGTTTTTCCCGCAACATTTTCAATTCCATGCTGTTTCTGGCTGCTGATACTTGGTCCTTCATTTTAGATATCTCACGGTTTGTTTCTAAACGCTTCAGTTCAAGTTTTAATATTTCTTGGTTAGTCTGCTCTGTTATTCTAAAACAAAGTGATTAAAAAAACTGTAGATCCATGTAATTTGCACCATTTTGCTTACATATATATTTTTTTTTACATGATGACTATCATTTTTTATTTTTTTGGTCTACAGAGTCAAAAATGTTTTATGTATTCAATTCACAGATAAATGGGGGAAAATAACTTACTGTAAATGATTGAAATTAAGAGGTGATGTATAAAACATCTATTACAAGTAGTAGATTGGCAGTCTTACCTTTGATACTCCCTCTGTATTGCCTGAGAAAATGCCAAGGATTTGTTGATGACCTGCTTATAGGTTGGTGCCGGCAAAGTGGACTCAGTTAAGAAAAAATATGTATCAATTATTTCCCTTTTTAAGTAATGCACGTACGTAGATGGAAAAATTGGTGTAGCATCTTCTCTGATGGTATTTTAGAATGTATTTTGAATATATCTGGTTTTAACAAATTAATATGTGAAAGGATATGGTAGATGTGCTATTTCTGTCCTACGTATCCTCCTGCCTGGTTGTTCCAGGTCTTGTAACTGTCTCATATGCATGTAGTGTGCTATCAGGGGACTCTGGCCAGTTAAGTTAAACTTGACACGTTCAAATTCTGGTCCTGGTCCAATTTGATGAGACTGAAATAAAAATTTAAAGCCATTACATTGTCTGATATCAAACCAACATCCTTTTATGAAAATAATGCTCTTTTCACATCAAGCTGTATGAATGGTCCCAATAAGTAATCCAGCTATGTTTTTTTTTACTCCCTTCAAAAAGCCCCAATGAAGCATGCCAAATAATCTGGTTATAACTTTCTGTGTCAAGTGCGGAGGCCCCGTGCAGGTTACGCTCTTTTGTAATAGCCAGACTATTGAGTTGTCAATTTCTCAAAACAGAAAACTGTTCAGTTCGATGTGAAAAGGGACTTTAGTACATATAATGTATAACATATTGTAAATATAAATTTCATGAAGGAGTTTGTCCTTTAATGCATGTTTTAAAAACTAGATACATTATGTGCTATTCAGCATATTAAATTATGGAAAAAGTTAATTCTCTTAGAAATGATCTTTATCCATTTTTCTTTTACTGGAAATGATTTTAAACTACGTATCTATGAGAAGGTTAAAAAAACATGGTACTTCGTGATTATAAAACAGTAAAAGTATACATTCTTACTTCCGCTGGGTTTCTCCTTGGTGTTCCACAGGTGGCCACTCTTGATTGAGTCAGCATATTCTGGGTATGTGTTGGCAGGGAGCCTGTTGTTTCCCTTGTTGCCTTGGTGATCTCCCTGGATACCAGGTCTCTAGTTTTGTTAGATGTGCTTTCTCTGGAAGCATCCTGGTCTCGCGGCTCATTGCCAAAGCTCATAACATATTTCTCAAAGTTTTCCATGTCTGATTTGGCTTTTGCTGGCAATGAAATAAAGGTTACAAGTAAGATGGAAGTTTCTTTCTTTACAGCATTTATGAAATGTGCCACAGATTAAATATTTCTATTTTCATACATCAAGTGGTCAGATGGAAACTTTTACTATTTTACATACTGTATTTCAGCATACATCTGTGGGTTTCCATGATTAGCATATGCACTATATTGAATACAGTTAATTTTTACCATTTTTCTCCTGATCTGCCTTCAGCATCCTTGCATTATCATCCGTAGCTTTGGCTTTTGGTTCCAATCTTCTTAGATTCCATTGCTTGTGAGTTCCTGGAACTGGCTTAACACCTGGCAAGGTCAAACAATATTATTTGACAGTTACGTTTGACAGCTTTATAATATGTGAAATTCCACAATTATTGTACAGTATATGTAGTAAAATATTGGATGTTCAAGGATATAGAATGTAAATATTCAAAAGAATGTTTTCCTATCATAATGGCAGTTTAGGTTCTACTGCCAAATCATCAGCAAAGCAGTCAAACATAATTAGCAAGCAACTGAGACTCTTGCATGATATTGCCTATTAGATCTACTGCATATAGTTACAAGACTGGGACCTCACCAGTCATCCATTCATATGTTGTATTGAGCAGTTCTTGTTTGAAACCATCATGGAATTGAACTTTAGACTCTGGGAAAGCCTCCAAGAAGGCAGAATAGATGGCTTGAGCAAGAGCCTCAGGATACACCTGAAGAAGAAAGTTAAAGCAGCATATCACACACGTGCACATAAAAGGTTAAACTGAGACTGAAAAAAAAAACAGTTCCATAATGACTATCAATCATAACTTCACTTCAGTCTACAGATGTAAGGTTAGGAAATGTGGCTACATAGCTTACTATAACTGTTGGTCTTTGTAGTTGCTTACCTGGAAAAACTTGTCCTTAACATCAGGATGGATACTTGAAAACAGGGCAACAAAGCTGTCTGCGATTCTGTCAAACAGTTGGTCTTGCTCACTGCTGTGCTTGGATTTCTAAAATGTGTAATGGAAATAAATGCAAAAAGAAAAAAAATCTTTCTATAGCAGTGACATGTCAGCCAAAAAAGATGCACAAATGGTACATAACATTAACTGATAAAAACAGTATGAAATACAAGTCTCTTACCTCATACTTGTTTATAAAAAACCACCAGAATGTGTCCTGCATCAATGCCACTGATGCTTCTGATAAGAAAACTTTCTTCCACATCTTTTTGAAGCCACGCTAAAATTGCAAGGGAAGATTTGGTAACATATAAAATAAATATAATTTTATGTCTTTGATAATCTCAATCATATAACATATACATTAGTCTACATGTAGCATTCAAATGAATCAAAAATATTTTTGTATAGGTTTATCTTTATCTGTCATACAAGACCATTCTCTTTTCTCTTTGTATTTATTGAAAGGCCATTTTTGGCTTGCGTACATTAAAGTCCTGTGCCTTGGTCACTCTATGTAGAATTTGTGGAGTCTCTAGCTGTGCTGGCAGCTCAGTCAACTCTCCCTTCCTGAAGCCAGGGAATGTACAAAACTCGACACCTTTTTTCCTCGTCTCCAGCATCACCTCTGCCAGATCCTACAGAAATGGACACCATCATTTTCAGAACAAATAATGCATCCAAGCTAAGCAATCATTAGTTTTACATCAAAATAAATAGGCAATTTGGCCAACATTATTAGTTTCCACCAAAGTGACATTTTTCACATAGCCATTGACATGCATCAAACTGCATTCATTCATTCACATGATTATATCAATTGACATAAGCCAGTGTTCATTGACTCACATTACCACACCATTTTATAAGACTTATTTCTACATAAATGTGCATTTAGAAAAGGAGAATGAATAATTAATGGATGAGTTACCAGAAGAAAAGAATTTGCTTTTAGAATATACTTTAGACCATGTTAAGAATTTTCCTGACAATAAAAGCAAAAATGGAAAGTTCCAGCTATTACACATACACTAAGAAATGTCAGATCAGCAGGTTGGAAGGAAGACTAATCTATAAGATTAAGAGTAAAATTTTAATTAAGTCCATGCAGTTTCTTTTAATTTATATTTACATGTGTATGTAGGTCCCAAAATACAAGTGACAAATGCTAGCATAAATACCAGTTAAATAAAAAAGAAAAGACAGAAGGTGTGCCAAACATACTCGTATATAAAGTTCAACTGTCCATATTCTTATTTCAAAAAATCCTTACAAAGGGAATGTCAAGACTACAGAAGTAATGCTTGCAAGCATAAATCTAGTATCCATGCAAACACCATGCCCCAGCCGTCCAAAATATATTTCATGCATTATCATAATAAAGCAGAATATTATATCATAATGCAATTTATCTATATACCCCTGGTTTCCATGTGGCAAATTTCATTGCTAAAAGTTTCTGAAATAATTAGAATGAGAGGGAATGTTGTACAAATGGTTCAAAGAAATATCTTCAGATTTGGCTGATGTGATAATTATTTTAATTCCAATGAGTAATCAGTATCATTTTGATGATATTAAAATAATTGTATATTCAAATCTGAAAATAGTGGACAACATTACTACCTTTGACTTTTTGGCTTTGCTGCTATGATGTATTTTGACAGCATCTGATTCTGCCATTTGTGTCAAGAAAGCTGAAAAGAAATCCATTTATTAAAGCATGCCTGAAGTACTCATTGCCAAGTAAATGGTTTCAATCTTAATAGCTGATCTTAACTATTTATCATAATTTTATAAATAATTTTAGGAACTACTGCCTGTATTTAATATTCTAGTCATTTAAACCTCTTTTCTTAAAATCTTAATCAATGTTATAACTTTTAATATTTATTTTCGTTAAGCTCTTAGCTCACAAAATAATCAATAAGAACAAAGGAAAAATATTGATGATTGCAGCATTACTTTTTGGTGGTGCATAAAACAAGTTTTCTGCTCTTCTGGATGACCGTGTTTCTTCAGTGATAATTTGATCTGCATAGTGTCTCAGTTTTCTTTCCAAATCCAGTAATCTGTCTTCAAGGTCATCCAACAAAGTCATGTCAATGGCTAAGTGATCAGAGTTAAAGTGGTATAATAAACAGTACAAAACTTAAACTAAAAGGGGTATATATATATTAAACAAAAGCTAATCGTGTAATAAAAATATAAAACAATTATGTATTTTGCAGAAGAACATTTGGATATATACTGCAGTATATACACAGTACCAGAATTATGTACATGTATATGGGACAAAATATGCCACTTTAATTGCCCTTTCAACCCCTCATAATTTGTATAATGTCTCATACAGGAAGAAGTGAGTATTATCAGTTAACATTTACACATACTGGGTATATCGTGTGCCTTTAGATAGAAAAGGTTTTGCTTGGTACATGTATCTGTCTGACCACTTATACAGATTTTATCAAGGATACGTGCTTCCTCCTTCAGCAAGTTGTATATATCTTCCTGTCCACCAAGGAATCCACCCTCTTCTTGCAAGTGTAGAGGTCCTTCTGAGGTCAGACGTTCTGGCCATTCTTTCTGTAACCACAAGTGGCAAAATTTAAAACATGAGTAACAAAAGTGTGTTACACCATACAATGTATCAAACACAGTTTACCAGAAAGCCTGTAAACAGTGTGACCAATAAACTGCTAACAACACATTGCACACCCTGCTGTACACAACATTAATAATATATTTTTGTATATTTTCCTTACCAGACCATACAACTTCACATATTCTTCATACGTTTTTGGAGGTTTCTGTTCTGACGAAGATTCAAATTTATTCTGCTCTACTCTGTCTGCTTTCATGCCATCCAATTTGGCAAAGATGTTGGCCATTCGATCCTCACGCTCTGCCTCCATACTTAGCTGAATATTCAATGCAAAACAGATTGGGTTATAAATGTGTATCTCACTCAGTGTCAGTACTAGCATAACTTGGTAATCATATAAGGTATGTGTGCAAATGACTTCCTTCAAATTCAAAACATACCCAGTCATTTATTATATGACAATGCGTTTACCGTACGTAAGTAAGGTGAAATTATGTACAAAGTCTAATAACTGGCATTCTATTAGGTACGCACAGCACGACAGTAAAATAAAAAATGCATTCACCTCATTGCTCAGTCACTGTGACAACAAATAGCTGTCGTTTAACGTCTTTGATGTTCAGTTTATTCCAAAATTCTAAAAATTCATAAAAATCATAATGGAAATAATGACTGATGCACTTGACTGATTCAAAAACACAATATATAACTTACTTGATGCACTAATGACGTTACAAACACCTGCTAAATTCGGGTTTCCATGGACGCCTCCATTTTGCAACCTTAGAACTCTTTTGGGAAAAAAGGTAGGTATTTTGCAATCGCACTTCTAATGATCACATCTAATGCATCTAACCATAAAACGGGACAGGCAGTTGTGGTTAGGCTGGTAGCTGTCATCACACATTTAATTTCTTTTTTTTTTAACTTTAATCATATAATCATTTAATCAACGACACAAATCCAATTAGACATAAAGCCTCAAATAGTGAAAAAGGGAGTCTATTTACCAGGTACAATGGGTATAAAGTTCGGCCAATGAATAATTGCCAAACGGACGAGCGGGTTTTACTGGACGCATCTTTTTCTTAGAAGGGTGTGGAAGGGGTGCTTGAAAGCTGAGTTAAACCTCGGGAAATTTGACTATTTAACGCCTGAACTGCATTCGAGGTTGTGAACAGGGCCCTCCCAAAACTGTTCAAAAACTCTTTGAGATTGAAGTGGATATCGATTTGGGCCTACTGTCTTAATATCGACAAAATTCATGTATCAGTGTCACACTATCTCTTTAAGAGATAAGAGATAAACAGACAAGAGATAAGGTTTATTTAGCCAATAAATAAATAAAATATGCAATATTAAAAACGAACAGATTTAACAGGTCAAAAATTTTGGGTACATATAATATTATCTTAAGATTTATACAGAGACCGTTCGGTTATTGAAAATTGTGAATTTGTTTTTCCTTTTATCTGGTTCACGGGGTTGATTAAAAAATTTTTAAATTGCAAAGTGGCTGACAAACCAGTGATTTTCTCGCGTTAGGCCACCCTCTAAACAAAACAACCAGGAAATAGGGAAACGATTTTTCTGAAAAGCAGCAATATGTTCAGGCGCTATACCCGCTAATGTGCAAGATAACTTTACTTGTTAGTCAATTTACTTGCAAGTGCTTATATTCAAATTAAAAACGGCTTTAATTTAATAGCTGACCGACTACTAGTAGTTAAAGCTGCGTTTAAAAACTGCATTGCTCACATTTGATAGCTATGTTCCCGATGCTCCTGTGGTCGGAATTGTGATTCTGTTTATTCACACAACATAGACTCGAACTGAACACAATACTTATATAATTAATATTTTTATTCCGTTGCAACACGTAGGAAATGGCCTACATTTACATTGACATGCATCTACCTGTAGTACATCGCATGGACATCCACTCTTTCAACCACAAAATTAAATTGTGACGGCTACAATGGACTCAAATAAGAATTATAAATTACTCAATATTGAAGTGTTTAACAAAGCCCGATTACCACAAGATAGAGCTATTTCAGATTGGTTGTAACTATTGGAATTGCTACGGTATATGACATACATGTACATTCTTTTTATTCTAAATGTTTCTTGAATCTCGGTGTCTTCAATATGGTTGTTTCCAATGCTGCAATTCTACACAGGACACTGCCTCCAAATTTAGCTGAATTTCAAGGGCGTTCATCCGGGGATACAGCTTCGTCCAGCGTAGAGTAATTTTGAGCCTGGGTAACGTACTGAATCGGACACTTATCTTTCATGATCAGCGCCTGGAAAAGGATTCAAAGTTCCTTTCTAATAAATCAATTAACATACATGTATATTTACGCAGATACCAAGAAGCGCTGTTTAAGAGAGTGCATTATCTCAATAATGCTTGCCTATTACATTGAAGAGTATTGCTTTTAAGCAATAAAAATAAACTAAATTTCACCAAGTCAATACCATAATAAGGCAATGCTGACAGGTGTTCCGCGGACACCTGAGAATATCTTGATGTGTGTTTTATATGGAAAATTTTCTACCCCTTGTATCTCCTTCATCATGGAACTGCTTGTGGCAAATTGACAAATGAATATCTCGTGGTGGCAATATTCTTTCTAAAACATTAACATACTGTACATACCAGCGTCTCCTCGCGCACTTGCGCCTGACGCAAGAAGCACACCAGGGGAGAGTAGAGGAACACTACTATAGCCATACCCCACAGCATCCTTGAAAGAAACGGTAGTTATTCGTGGAATTGGCAATTTTTTACTCAAAAACTGTACGATATGAAGAAAAAAACTGTCAAGGCTTTTAAAGTGTATCATGGAAAACTCTGACAATTGCATGAGTATTATCCGAGGTGAACTAATCCTGAGCAACGTTGCCTAAAGAGAAGATTTTTGTTTTACGTTGCCAATAAGATAAATTCTTTTACAGTGTGCTTACCAAGGGAAACCCATCAGTTTTACTATTGTTCCACACATCGAGGGCCCTGAAACGCACAAACGAGGAAGAGCATTTACATACAGTATGCCAGCCAAACTCATAATAAAAGCATCTGTTGAACGGAATGTAACCTTTACTCATTGCAAATAATAATAATAATAATAATAATAATAATAATAATAATAATAATGAATATATAAATAGATAAAAAAAAATAAATTAAGTACCAAATGCGTATCCAACACAAAATGCCACGTCGGCAATAGCATACACACTGCCGTACACAGAGGTATGGCGAGTGTCAACCAAATATCCCATGTGAGGCATCATGGACGAATCCACCATACCTGAAATAAGAGAGAAAAATATATTGGCACGTTTTTATGTACTCAACTAAAAGAACTAGTTTTTTTAATTATAGGGAGTTTCGTAACTGTCATTTATTACACGACTCAAGTCTCATTTAAAACAATTCAATTTCAATTAAAAATTGAGATCATGCCCAGGTCATTGAAAATCTGGAAATGCGTTTGTAAACATTATTTTGAATAAATGAATTAACATTAAGGGAAAAATCGAATTCTGTTTCATGGAATATTATGCGCCAATAATTCGTATCCTTTCCATTAACATTTTCTCGTGTAGTTACTTTGGTGAAGTTTTGAAACGTTTTTAAACATCAATAAACGGCACGTTAATATGACTTTAATATCAATTTTACTAATATTGACCAGCACAGTAGTAGGTGGAATCGATAAGTACATACTCACCAATTGAAAAGCCAAGTCCAGCCATTGGCGGTATCAGTGCAGCAGGAGTCGCGCAAATAGGAATCTGAAAGAAAACATCCTCATAAGCTGACCGCTTATCCACTTTTAAAGTATCGAATTCACGCATAATGTGCTAACACAGTCCAAGCAGCCTAAACATGCAAAGCAACATCCAAATACAATGATTTTTTTAGCATCCAAAATACTTACAAGTATAATTTTGGTTGGTTGTTAGTGGAGTCGTTTCTATATGGTGTTTGTTTTGTTAGTTTACTATCTAACATTGTTCAATTTGTTGTGATAATAAATCATGTTCGTGCTTACCTTCTTGCTGAAGATGACATTGTGCTCGATCATATTTTAAACATATTTGCCGTTAATCTTTAATCTGCCGGAAATCTTTTGTCAATATCATGTACCAGATGAACAAAACTGTTCAATTAATTTTTTTCATTGACTTGCCTCAATTTTAAGTGGATTTTTTTTCTTCAAATTTTTAATTGATAAAACATGATAAAATTTGCAATTTGTTTATTCCTTTCATAGACAGGATAGCTGGAAGCAAGGAAAGGCATCTATACTTGAACATTAAACATTTGTGCGATTGGTCAGTAAATTCCTTCACCACATAATTACTTTGATGCAAAAGTATCTGAACACTGAATCCTAGTTACCCTCTCCATCGATACTGCCCGTCCTACCGGAAAATGAAATACTTATCTACAAATACAAGTGATGTTACTCCCATCTACATTCTTACAGTCCATACTAATAATTCATTAAAATACGACCAAATTCGCCCATACAATTGTCTGATAACGGGCGGTACGCTTCAATAAATATATCTAGTTTAAGGTATTGGATCGCCCTTAAATTAAGCTATGCCAGATGTTAATAATCGTTGTAGGATTCCATGGTTTCTGGCTCGTCATCCGAATTATCCGCACTTTTTTGGTTTTGGGCGTAGGTCACATACTGGACCGGGCATTTGTCGTTCATGATAAGAGCCTGGAAAAATGAAATTCACTTCTTTAGAAATAGTTCTAACTGGCTTTTAAAGTATCGTGAAACATTATAATGTCGACGCAAGCAATTGCAATTTGCAATGCATTTCTTGAATTGGAAAAGAGTACTGTAAATGATACCCATAAAATATAGTATATATATAAAGAACTGCATGAATAATGCATGAATAATGCAGAGCACAAGTGTATGTTTAAGATGTGTACTTTGTAGGCCTATATGCAGTTTGATAAGCCTGGTATCAAGTGTGTACGTGCATGCATGGTCCTGTGCATTCTCACAAGTGTTGATAACGGTTCCTACCATCTTCTCCTCTTTGACAGCGGGTGGGTTGCGCAGGAAATACATCAGCGGCGCGAACAGGAATACAGTTATCGCCATCCCCCAAAGCATCCTACAAAGTTAACAAACCTGTTCATCATATACACTAGTGCGTGGAATGTATTCTGCCGCTTGTGCCGTTTAGAATTCAAAACTAATTAGTGGATGAATAAATACGACCACCTTGCGTCTCCCAATCTAAAAATTGCCTTATAAACTTAATTTGATAACATCTTACCATCAAAAGGCGTGCCTCAGAAAAGTCAACATGCGTTACTGGTTTCAAAAGAAATGTGAAAAAAATGTGAAACTTGCCATGAAAATCCAACTGCTTTCACTATCGTTCCACTCAAAGACGGCCCTATAAAATAAAATAAATGCAATCAAAGACGATGGATCAAACAGAGACTAAAAGGTCATTGCCAAATGGAACTATCGTTACACGTAGATCGAGCCGACTCCGTGGGTTCCCTCGCTGAATGATTAACATGCCTCCTCCTGGCGTTGAATAGAATGCAGAAAAACTGGTGATCATACGACTATGTTGGAAATATAAGAAGGCGTGTTAATCTGCTAAACCGATTGCATTTAGCCAAAGTCCCCGCGAAGTTGGATCGATCTACGATCTAAAATAGTTTTGTGTGGAATGAATTTCAACACGAGAGAAATAACAATTGACTGTTCCCTTAAATTATATATATATATATATATACGATGAATCAATATTTTACCCATTTTTTCGTAAAGTTCTGTACGTACCAACAGCAAACCCCAGACAAAATGCCACGTCTGCTATGGCATACACGCTGCCGTAGACCGACGTATGGCGCAGGTCCACCAAATAACCCATGTGAGGCATCATAGCAGAATCTACCATTCCTGGAATAAAAAATGATTTTCATGCCTTTGATCCTTGCTAGAGGTTTTATTCCTGACCGCAAATGTGTGCGATACATTTTTCAATACATTTAAGGAGTCAAATTTTCCTATGACAAAGATTGTATTAGTAATGTCGATCAACGTTTTTTTTTACAGATTTTAAGACTGAGTTGACAGGTCGTTGGTAGATTTATTTGAAAAACACATTTTAGTTGCAATAAAAGAGGTATACGTACCATAGCATACCCTTTCGACTTATATTTTGGCATACAAACGAATAACTGCAATAACTGCGTTTATGTAACATGAATGCATGCATTGATAATGTAACATGAATGTATTGATAAAACAACCAGTTTCATTGAAATGCCATAAACAAAAAAGAAGCTAACGGTTTCACTTAGAAAGACCAAAGAAAGAAGAAAAGAATAACTGATAAAAGGAGCTGAAATCTATGAAACTAGAGAACGTGATACTTACCGATAGAGAAGCCTAAACCTGCCATCGAAGGAACAAGTACATTCGGATTACGGCAAAATGGAATCTGCAAAATTTGCCTGGATTTTGAATTCACGGCTTTGTCAGGTTAATAAGGCAATGAGAGCGCCGAGAAAGGGCGATGAGAAGTTTAGTACTGTAGACTACTTCAACAGCAACTGTCAAATTGTGCTTCAGGTCAGCACCTGACCATTCCGTTATTGAGAGTAGCGTGAACCAAAACTTTTTGCATGAAACGTTTTAGCTTGAGCAATTGATTTTAAATTAAGAAAAGTGATTCTGACAGTGCTCTTGAAGGTTAACAACAAGGCTACAACATACAATTTCCTAAAACAGAGTCTACAAACAATAAGGAACACGGATACATTGATATATAAACAGTGCATCAAGCATGCCTACAGTCACTTACCGATAGCAAACCCAAGCCCAAAATTTGGCGCAATGAGGTGAAATATATTCTTGGAAAAAGGGATCTGCAATGACACAATGACATCACTGACGTTCACAACGTTCATTGGTAGAGTGCAATTGAATCGTAATAATAAGCGTGACAAGGGAAGTGACATAAATGTTTTTTTCGTGTAAGATAAGTAATGTATCACTGTGGAGGGTGCATCACGATGCTGTTCACAAAGTGTGTTAGCTTGACAACACAAAATGTGTCACGAACTGAACAACACGGCACACCGAAATAATACGTTACTTTAATCGTATTAATGAAGGAGACATTAATGAAGGAATTAAAGAAACTATTCTTAAAATTTGGGAGGGTGCAAAATCTTGATAGATTACAGCACTATATGTTGATAAACAATTAAAATTGTAAAAACTTATTGTTCAAAGAACAACTTGCCTGCTTTTGTGAAGAAAACTATAGTTTTTTTTAAATTATTCGGATATCTTTTATGAGTAACCCATCTTTTTAGATTTCTGTTTACGTATAACTGGTCATACAAACCACCAAGATAACCTACCGCTACGAGGCAACAGCCGATAATAATCATACCAATCAACGAACTAAGCCATCTGAAGAAGAAAAACGATCCGTTAAAAAATAAATATATATTGAGGTCTGAATGCATGCTCCTGAGAGACAGTTTGACAAAATAAACGATTTGATACTGGGACAATTATAGACAATATGTATTGAAAACTTCACCTTCCGATCTTGTTAGCTAGCGGTCCAAACGTATTTGTTCCTATCATGTATGATATGCTGGCTGGGAGGAAAGCTGTGCCTGCAATAGATATAACGCCATTTGCAAATACGGGTATCTCCATTTGCACTTACGGGTATCATATCAATATCAATTATTAAGACACGTATTTTGTTTTGATGCGCTAGATATTATTTCGACAGTAGATTTTCAATCTCGACATCTGGGACACTGGGTACTGAACAACATTCAGCAAGAAAGTAATCACCTTGCTGCCATTCCGGTGCATTCATTGTATCCAGCATCCATATTGGAAGTGAAGGCTCTAGCATGGCAATGCCCATGTTAGCAAAGGTAATGGCCCCTAAAACAGTGCAAAACGGACTCAGAAGTAAGATTAAATTATAGATATCGGTATGAACGTAACGAGGACGCACTTTGTCAAGAGTGAAAACATTTGACACGGTAATGTTTATATATATATATAAAATATAAAATATAATAATACAACATTAATGATGATAATGATAATAATAGTTGAAGTAAAATCTACCTGCGGCAAGAAGAATGTAAGGATCTGTCAAGAGATTTTTCAGGGAAGCTCCTTCTTGACACTCCGGAGTTACTCGGGGTTTTAGGACGATAAGCTGTAATACTGAAAGGCAAAATATACGATTAAACGTGCAACATGCACAAATATTCTTTAATATGTTAATATTTAGAATTAATATGGATACGGGTTTAATGTGTACGGTTGCTTAAAATGGAATACAGTGAGTACATACTCAGAAAAAAAATAAAGGTATAGTAAACGATAATTGTATCAGGTTTTAATCGTGTCAATCTGAATTCTTACTCTAGTCTGAATGGAAGATTCATGATGTGCGTTAACTTACATCCATCAAATAAAGCCAATGCCGCTAATATAAGGAAAGGCGCTTCCTTGCCTGCAAATTGGTACATCACACCACCGAACGGAGGACCAACTAAAATTTGATAAATACCACATTTTGCTATGTTTCTGTAAATGTTGCTACCTCAAAACAAGGCCGTAGGATTTTAACCTAAAGTACTTTTTTTTCATAATTTCTTGTGCTTATGCAGTTATCTAAAATGTTAGATACCTTTTAATAAAGATATTATTATCCCGATAAAAATTGTATTTTAGTGAGAAGTACAAATATACATGTAAGCGTTATCTTATAATTAGCCTAGTGAAAAGTGAACGTTAAAACATATCTAAAGCAAACTTCGATTGGACAAAAGTGTCGGTCGGTAAGTTCAAGAAAAAATGTCATGACGTAAGAAAAATTCGATATTTGTGTTATTTTGAGTCAAAATCCAATAAACCTTGAAGTGTGTGTCCTCCAATTTGATGGATATTTAACGAAAATGTGGCATTCATGCAAACTCATCATAAAAAACGTGTACATTGTTACTGAATACGATAAATATTTTTGCTTTAGCCTGTATCCTTCTGTCTTTCACTTTTTAGTAACGATAAAGTTTTTGTTCAATCTCCCGGAGCTTCCTGTCCTAAGAACTCACTAAGAACCCCTAAAGCTAGTCCACTTAGAGCAATCCCCATGGCGTGTCCTCGCTCGTTGTCATCAGGGTATACCTCCGCTATCATACCCATGCCTGCAACAAAGAATACCCCAACATGTATACTGTCGTGGTGGACCCAGGCACGTTAGTGCATTGTATAATGAACGGTGTATAGCTTCATCATTGATCATGTTGATAAACTGAACCTAGTTTGAATCACTGTAACCACATTCATGGCTGAAACCACACAAAACTATTGTTGATCTACTATCCGATTGTTGAGTGCACGAAAAGCCTATTCATTTAGCTTATTCATCGAATCGATAATTCAGACAGTGAAACTGATTGGATTCTTAACTTGGCTCGTTAGGTAATAATGCAAGAGACACTTCTTACGCTTGAGTATTTGGTACTGTTTTAAAGACTAGTGAACTTGGTAATAGATACTTACCTGACACACTTGAACAGGAAGACCCTACGCCTTGAACTGCCCTCGCCATCAGTAAGAGCCAAAAACTCTCCGCGAAGGCAAAAACTGCAATGTTATTTCATTAATTATAGTAAGCTAGTTTATCTCTTCAATTGAAACAACTACAATATCCAACTCTTTACTTTGCAATGATCCCAAAACGCAATTGACAAGAGGAATTCAAACTACTAATTAAACACTTCATATGGAATTTAAAAATATATATATATAAATCTTCCGCCTTATTCTCCAATGGCAAATTAATATTACTCGTTTTTGCAAGTTAAACATTTACATAATATGTGTTAAAATAAGAACGAAAACATACTTATTGTTGAAACAAACATGATGACAAATCCTGTGAACATTGGTATGCTGTAACCGATCCTGAAATTGTAAAAAGAGTAGGGGAAATACTAAAAAAAATTAACGTTACAGACAAATCATTCCATCATCTAACCGTCATAGTTATTGAATGATTGAAAATATTCACACAGAACATATCTACATAAACTGAAAGTTAACTTTATGTAAACTGAAATTCTAATTTCTCGAAAATTGCCTCCCATAATTCAACGAAATTGCACTTGATACTACAAAGTTTTTAGTTTCTTAGATTAAAGCATTCTTTCTGACTGCCAGTGCCTCTGTTAAATTAATTACGCTTTCAGTCAGAATGAGCCAACAATACATACCATTAAGGTGCAAAACATTTTAACCTAGTTGTGTTTGAATCATAATAAATTTTGTGTAGACTTGCAATTACTCTGTTTAAAATCCTATGTCACAAAATTGGGGTCTGCCTATCCAAGAGCTCCTTTAATAAAATGATCTTATTTCAGATGTTTAAGAAGATATTTGCTGATATAAAGACACGTTTCATGACAGAAGAGAAACTGAGAGAAGTTTGCAAGTGTATACAAGCTGATCGATTGGACCTCTCTTCTAAGAAAGTCCTACTCGTACCACAGGTAAAATCCCAAATCACTACATATAATACAAACATTGCGTTTTTTGGACTGTAAATTTTTAACTGAACGCCTTAGGGATATCACTTTAGCTTGAATTTAAAACTTTTGTCCACAAGAAGAAATATCACAACGTAGTATATTTAAATGCAAAATGATTAAATATCAAGAAGTCCGGTAAGATTTTTATCCACTAGATTTCAATATAGTTTCACGCTGAGTGCACAAGAGCGCATTGGAATTTTGGGTGTTTAATACTACTCCATCTGTAACAGGTTACCTGCATGTACGTGCATGATGACAAAAGATCCTTTATCAAACTTTAGTGTCAGGTGCATATACCGAAAGTAAATCTTCACGTGTTTATTGTTTTATTAACAATATGTTAAATAAGTATTCTGGATTCATATATGTAGTAACGTCAACGGTAACTTACCTGTTGGTTAAAGGGCCAATGAATGGGTTCGTAAGTAGTTGTACAACTGCCTTAGAAGCAAACAGTAATCCTACTTTGACACTTTCGTTTACAAGATACAAATGTCGCTTTTTTGCCACTTCCTCTGTAGCATTCATGACCGCCTCAACGTCGATATTGTCCTCCACCGTGGTTGCATTTTCCGCCAAAACAGTCATTAAATATCTTATTTCGTAGCACTCATCTGGTAGATCGACCTTTGGAATATAATGCTTCACCACTTCATCCCAAGTAAAATTAGACCTCGTGGTGGCGTTATGGTCTGTGCACTGTTTCTTATAAAGGACCGTGACATTTTGATAGGTCTCATTGCCTTGTCTGCTAATGTTCAATGAGTGCCTAATAGAAGAAAGGTTCCTTGATGCTGCGACTAAATCTGGATGATCCAAATGGTAAAGGAAATTTGGAATAATAGGCACTGAAAGAAATGAAAAATAAAAAAGAATTCTGAGTCATATGGCAGGAATAGGGCCTATCTATCTAGATGTGTATATGTAGTAGAATTTTAATTCAACCAAAATAATATTGCCTGTCTGAAAAACACAAAAAAGAAGTTTACGGAGTGCTTCGTATGTAAAAGAATATTAACCGTTTGTTATTTCCAGTAAGGCATATGATTGTTCTAAATTATGCTTGGCAAACTGAGGTTATCCCTCACACTGGTGGACTGTGTTATGGTGAACTAAAGATTGGGATAAAAATTCCTCTTAGCGTTTGATCTAAATGGTAATTTTGCTCAAAATACCTAATCTAGCCGCCTATCCTTGAGTCTTTGAGACTTTGCCTTAAAAGATGATATCTGACATTTTAGCTTCACTGCTTGCACAAACACAATTAATCAATAAGCAAAGAATGTAATTGCAGTCTTTATTGCTACGGCATACAATCCCAGAATGAACCCTAATGGATGTTATTATTCCAGCGCTGATTTTAATACGCAAAACCATATTGTATTGACTAGTTGCTAGAAGAAATTCCAACCAGTGAGACGAGATATAGGATATCTAGTTTCTCTGGAAAGGATAGCGTTGTTTTTAGTTTGGAGCATTATTTTAAAAATTTGCGTAAAATCCAATAGGTTCACACCCTGCTGGGGTGTCAGAGACATTTTGGGTGTAGATATCCCCCTTTTTTTGGAAGTCGTTCCTCTGATAAAGGATATCTTTAAAATTTTTAAGAATTTCGCTGAACTTTCGGTTCTGTGTGAGCGGATTGGTAATGACAAAATATGACAAATGTATGATTATTATAAGATTTATTATATTTCAGAACCTTAAAAGAATACACTAGAATTTTTTTTTTTTTTTGCCGCGTTTAAGTATACAGTACTTCCCACATTGTAAACTTGCCTTCAAATTGCACGCAATACCTCGTTTTCATAGATGGCCCGGTATCAAATTCCCATCATGTATTTCCAAGAACAGTGCATGGCAAACTCAAAGAAACTATCTCAATGAAATTAAATGAATAGAACAGCATCTGAACGGGTATTCCACTTAACATGTCAATGGTGAGGCCAATAATAGTTTGGATTGATGGATTAACATTTTGGAGACGGACAAAATTGGTTTTTAGAGGTGTTATAGACCTTTTCTATTATTGATTACAAATGTTATGTATTTGAATTAAACCATTTGTCTTGACTTCGAGGGCAAATACAATACCGAGGGCGGTAGGTAAAACTAATAATGCAAAAAGTGACAGATGAAACTCTCTTGCCAAAGAAACGCTTTTTTTGGTAAACTACCTGGTATAAGGTCAAATGTTCATGTCATGTGCACGAATTTTCTGGGATTATTATAAGTATCATCATGGTAAATCGCAACAAAATGTAATGCCTATTAATATCAAAATATAATACAATAAGGTGTGAGATTGAATGAGGGGAAAATGAAAATGAAAGAAAACTGGCTCAAACTTGATACTCACCTACTGTGGTCAGCAGCATGTTGTCAAGAAATATGGCTATAAACACCACAACCAGTACAAGGGTTCGTGACTGTCGGCATTTAGCGAAGCAATCCTTTACTGTAAAGTTCCTCAGCTGCTCCTTAATATTTAGCGTCATTTTCCTGACGGCGGTAAAGAAAAGATGCGTCTTATTTTTGGGGAGACTCAAATCAGGCAGTTCTAAGATGCAGTGACAAACCTTCAGTCCTGAAAAGGCAAGACAATAAGGCAGTTATATAATGCCCATTCGAGTCGCACTGTAATAAGTATTTTATATAGTGCGATTACACCCATGTTAAATACACAGACCATGCCGTGTGCCTATCGTTATAAGCATTATAAACAAACAGGGTCATAATGCGTCCCGCGAAGTTTCGAAACACTGTCCCTGGTGCATATTGGGATATTCCAGATATTTTACTTTGTATTGATCAATATCGTGGCACTTGCATGTCCATCTCAATTCGCCGCCGATAATCATGTTGCCACAGCCTTCGCCGCCCGCGGTGCTGATGGCGGGTATCACAAGCGGGTTTCTCTGTTGTTTTATTTACAGAGCTTGCGAACTTCCTCAACAATGACCTCTGAAGAACAGAGCTATGTACTGACAAAACAGCCATCAGCAATATTGCCGGTCGTCGATGACTTTGAGTTTCATAGTTTTTAATTTTTTTTTCAATTTTTAAGCATTTACAAAATAGTCCAGTTTCTTTAATTAGACCATACCATTTTTCAATCAGATTAGGAAGTATGTTGGTCTATGTTTGTCCTAAACATCTGTCATTCAGATGACAAATCCTGCGCTCAGTAGACCAAACGGGTCAGAAATTTATGTTTTAAGCTTTCTCTACCTCTATCATATAAATTACCCACTGCTTCGGCAGTGACAGTATCTTGGTCCTCAACTAAAGAATCCCGCCAAAGGGACCATAACATATCCTCTTTTCACTCACTCTGATCACCGGAGAAAGTTTTTGCATTATTGCTGTACACTACCTTTGATATTCCTCTTCTCAAGGTAAATCTGAAAGACAGGCGAATTTTTACACCTGAAGGAGCATTTACCATCGGCTCCAAATGTATACAGGTTCCTGTGCAGCTCTCACAAACCCACAACGAAAATAAGAACAAAAATTCTGCTGACGAAAATGATGGGAATATACTGGGCCCACATAATCCACGCTGGGGAGGATCTACCCCACTCTGCTTTCAAGCAAAACCTAGCAATTAACACTATGTACGGGCTTGCTAATATGACATGCATTCTGATATCGAAGTTATACAGAGTAATTGCCCCCCCCCGTCCCCTGTGAAATCAGTGGTGCAGGAACATCTGCATATTATAGCAGATAGTGTTGGAATCTCATGTTCACCAACAACTTGGTACAATTAAGTCTTCCCATTACTCTGAACAGAATTTTACCATCCAAACAGGGAATCATGTCAAACAACACAGATCTCAAATATGAATTGCTATTCACTTTCTTATCAATATGATACTTTCATATGACGAGCATTACATTCCACTGTTCCTCGACAGACACCACCACCAGAATACTTCAACACGCCGTACCCAACACTTACATATATCATTATTCTGAACTGACAATCTGTTAGATTTAAACATAGCGAGGGAGGACAAGTGAAATTACCTGACACTATCATTGGAACACGACTTGACTTTAACATACTAATCAATGAGATTTCACCTAGTACATTATTTAAGAAAGATTGAGGTATGTCCCTCGCATAAACAAAAACTAAAACTGCACTCATCTTTCAAGAGAATCTGCCACATAGACAATCTTAATATCTTCCTCTTATATGTCACCACGCGCCTACATTCGCCTCTAGCGGCTTCAACACCGAATTTAGCCTAATTGAGAATCTACTCAATAAATGCATATATATTGGCCCGCCCAATTTGCACACTGATTGTTTTAATCATTATTTTAGTGAGGAGGGCGTGTGTAAATAAACCTATCCTTGGAAGTTACTGTTACTATCAAGCCCGCCTTCCAAACGGAAATCATATTGGTTTAAAAAATCACAAAACGTCACAATTTTGCGTCATTCAATTTCTTAGAAGCTCTTTTTAAATTCATCATTTGTATCTTAAGGTGTGGTACTAAGTGGTAGCACAATTGTTTATCAAAGTATTAAAATGATTTAAAGCGGTGATGTTTTTCAAATGACGTGTCAACTTCAGGAGATATTCATCCTCTCGACTGACGAAGGCAGAGTCAGCAAAATTTACTTAATCAGTATTTTATTATCAGTAAAAAAATCTGCTTACAAATAATTCTGTAAAAAAAAACTTTGATTGCGTGACTTTAAGTTTGATTACGTTTAACAAACCAGGATACGTTATTGCAAACTGATTTAATGGCTTGTAATATCCAAAGGTTATTGCTTTAATTACAACAGACGAGAAACCAATATCTACGCTATTACAAGGGGATCAATGAGAAAATGAAAGCTTTACGTTTATGGAAACCGAGTGGGCAGGCGCCTGCCGCTGCGTCACGTTCAGCACACTCTACTAAGTGACATGATTATTGTTCACTTCAACCAGTTATCATAACATCAAGTCAAGAGAAATATGGAAACCAGATGAATGGCGTTTATCTTGGCCGATTATTTACTTGAATTACTACTGATTTTTTAAATCTTGGAATCGGATGAAGTAAAATGTACTTTTTATATACTATTTTTTTTCTTCAATAACAATGTGTATAGATATGTTTTCATATAAACCAGATGCTAGTGGCGTATGCGGGTATGCAAAGTTTCCTTTGATACTTTATTTTGACTGAAATCGGGGCCAGATATTATGAATAAGTATAAAGTAATATCGGGATTAAGTACACAACATTTAGTTCTTTTTAGTTCATAATAATTCATAATAATACTTTACAGTGGTATTTTTGCAAATCAGCATCGAAGAACCTTAAAAAAGACCATCTTATTTGTCTATTTTTATCTCAAGTGCACATTATTCATTAGGCACATTGAAAAAATTTTGTCCGTCGAAGACTGAGGTTTTATTCCACTTCACACAGAAATCTTACAACAATAAATGCTCTGAGGCTGATTACTCGTCGATATAAAATGCACTAGACATTTATTATAGCAACAGACGGGCTTAAGACCCGTGCATGGTTTGATCAATACCTCGCAGTGATTAACTTTAGATCTTATACAATTAGAGTGCTATTTATTGAGATCAAATATCTCTAACGTTAATGTTTGCTTTTCTCATAACTCCCAACGCCTGAACCGGATAAAAGTTGGTGAATACATGAAATTTCCTCATTTTTAACCGTGTTTGTTATACCCGGGAAGTTGAAAACTAAACTCTGCCACCGTTTGATTGGTCAAATCTATAGATCGTGAATTGCTGTCTATTTTGAGGCAATTATGAAAACATTGTCCTTGTTTGTGTAGGAGTGTGCTTGTATAGGACATTTAGTGGATATGAAGATGTCTCTTAAGCTGTTCTCGTCATTCTGCGTTTACATTCGCAATGGCTTTTATGCGAAAAAAATTGTACGGGATAGTTATTAATTGCTGTTTTTCAAAGTAAAGCAAGAATGATAGTCAATACTTTGAGCACATTATGCGAAGCGTCACTGCTTTCCAGACTGTTCTGATGTCACAACTTTTAATTGCTTTCCAAATATTATTTGGAGCCGTCTATTATAGCCATTTATCTAAAAATGCCTCCATAGCGTTTATATGAATTTTTTGGCTAGGTATTTGTACACAGCAAAGCTAGCTAAAGCAATGATTTTCCAATTCCTATATATCTTCCATTCTCATATCTTTGTGGGCAGTTTAGTTTCACTATCCACAAAAGGGTTCCCCCTTTCCAGATCGTCAGTGAGGACATTTCATTAGGTAACAGGTCTAGGTATTGAAATGCTCTATACAATATAGGTCGTGCTGCGAGATGTTAGCTGCACGTGATGCAATTTGAAATTGGGGACTGATCTTAGTTATTGCGATGTTGGTCTTAAACATTTTTGTCGTGATACCACGATGAACTAACACTACGTACAGCAATGATTTAAAAAATACGAACTACTATGTCGCTTACACAACTACTTTCATCAAATGGCCAAATGGCAAGAATCAATCATTCATTCAAAGGCGAAATGTTGCATTCTTGTCAAAGTTGCGATTCTATTCAAAGCTTAATTACCCTGATACTTAAACCACTTGTGTGCGCTGACAAAGACGAAATGTGTAAGTGACAGTTACTGCTGGAATAGCCTAAATAAAAAAGGATCTAATTCACTCAACTTATTTCTGCGAATAATTTCATAAAACCAAAATAGTCACCGTTACTCAAACTTGTGTCAAAAACAATTAACTTGTGATTTCTGGTTGAAGACTTCTCGCTAAAGCTGCATGCAATGGAAATCATCGTTTGGATTTATTACAACATAAATAGTTTGAAGATTCTTAATTCAGATATATGGATATGGAACCAACTTTTCATGCTGCGTCGATCGTGATGGTCTTTGCCTTTCCATTGGTAGTAAAAGTACAAACTCGCTTCAAGCACGCCGTCTTACAACAAGGTGGGCGTCACCATTCGGGTGGATAAAAGTCTTAGAACTGGTTATGGGTAAAAAAAGTGGCAATCCTTCAAATGAGATTGCATCTTTCAGTTTCATAGACGCAATTTTATCTTCAAGAATCAAACATCATTTGACTTTGTGTACATTTAAAACCCAGTGAATGGTTTGGTGTTTAAGTTCAATAAGATTTTCTCCTGATTTCAAACGCGTCAACAGCAAATAGAAAAATGAATAATATCATGAACTTTTTGAGCGCATGGATATCACTTTTTATAAGACAAAACAAAGCCATAATTGCAACTTACTGTCTTTCGAATCCTTTTGAAGCTATCTCTGGTCTCCGTGGTGAGGTTTAGGCTTGTTAATTTGCTAGAAGTTATCGCTCGTTCGATGTCAGTTCCTGTTCTTAATTAAAGTCGACACCGAACCCAACGACAGCTTAGTGGTCTTTTACCGCTTACGTCTGTAACCAATAAGATGTGTTTACTTTAGCCCCGTAAAATTCCCTGCTCCCAGCGAGCGCTGAACACCTCTCGGGATTGCCGTTGTTCGCCAAATGAACCTACAGATCGAAGCTTGCAAAGCTCGAATTCAAAATCTCAAGAACAATTGTCTAATCTGACGTACGCTTTAGATATACGTACCCGTGAGCACATCGCCTACAGAGGGCCTGCAATACGGCATGCAACACCCATTAGTTTCAACGTCACAGCACTACGTCAGAGCAAAACAAATAAAATTGGTGGTTGAATGTATTGCCTCCTCGTTTGTCCACATTTACTCAAAAAATTATGCCAGGGTGGGGGCATCTAGCGCATTTTGTCCATTTATTCGAACGAAGACAAGTCTTTTGTGCATTTTGACCGTTCGCTTTTTCTATTGCATTATTTTTTCTATTTAACAATGTAATTTCTTAAATTCAGTTTCAACTTTATTTGTCAAACAGCAGTTTGAGATATATGTGTAATTCCGGCGCACATGAAGAATATTTAGGACAGACGAATTCTGTGTTATATTTTTAGGCACCAAACTAGCATGGCTGAACGTTTTCGAAATTAGAAAGCGGAGATGACGCTAAGACCACCAGCTAAAGGCCTACCCCGACAGCTAGCTAAGATCAATTTTCACAAAAGCTTTTAATTTCCCTTCAATGAAAGAAAAGTATTTCATACAAAAATCGTAAATATTCATGTCGGAAGCCGTTTCCGTGGTGATCAAGCAACGCAGGATCCTAAATCGATTTGGGGGATCAAGAGGCAGAAACGCATTGATTCGTAAGTCAACAAATCAAAATTGCATGCTTCAGTAGATTAATCAAAGAAGGCTGATGGCTGAAAAATAAGTCGGAGAGGAGAGCTTCTCTATTTGTATGAAACGGCAAGTGCTATTCTGAAGATGAATAGAAATACATGTAATCAGTTAATAGTTGTCAAGGAGTTTAATATGGAAGATGTTCTCTCAAACATGCAAACAAAGTGCACATTGTTTTCAGCGTCCTTTCTTATAATCGAACCGTCACGTTCAGTCATATACGTACATGTATCTAATCACTACGGGAGTTACATGTACATAAAGATTGCACTGATAGGAAATAACGGGATACGTTGTAGAGTTAGAACAATTTTGACAATTTACTGAATTTATTATGAATCTTTTCTCCTAAATGGAACAGATAATGCAAACTTTAGAGTAGATCCCTATTTATCAATGTGGATGCTATCGCTTTGTAGGCGTTTTCGATGGATATTTTTGTCACGTGCTCTTGTTTCGTATAGGAAATAAAAATCAAATTCATGTTCATGTTACATATATCAGGGAATTGTATCCGATATAATTCCCTGCATATATCAAAATGAAATACATTAAAACAAATAAAGAAGGCTGGGGTCAATAAATCATTTATGGTCTAACCTGGGAGAAAAGTAGAACTCATGACACCGCAATACGAATTATTTGAAAATAGACAAAACATGCGAAAGACGAACTTCAAGATATAATATCACTCCGATTTAGAAAATCAAAAACAAGGACCTACGAAAGTTGAAACGCTCACGACCCTCGTATAGACAAATCAGGATTATGTTTGACCGACTTCAGAAGTTCATGCTAATATTCGGGTTTTTAATACTCATCCTGATATAATGCTATTCTGCTTCGATTGATATGCATGTTCAAAGCTGTTTAAGGGAACCTTCATGCACATAGCGTTACTTACTGAGTAGCTATTTATAAATTCATGAAAATTTTTAACATAAATTTGAGCTATCTCGTCCACCAAGAAGAAGGAATACCATCACCAGAAAAGATACAATCTCCTCCGTAGCAGATGGATAGGATGCGATTTTTAAGTGTGTGTGTGTGTGTGTGTGTGTATGTGCGCACGCACGTCGGGGTAGGCTGTTATGAAAAATATGTAGCTACATGTATTCCCCTTATGACTAGCGTAGTTAAAAAATTAACCTTTCCCGTGGTTCCTGCTCCTGGGGATCGTCAGATATTACAGGTTACATACATCTATTTTGATTTTTTTAATTCAAAAGGAGAAACACACCAGACATAAACAATATGTTTATTATCCCACATTCATATCATAGGCATTAAGCAATAATGCAATGCAGTCTGCGATCTATGATGAATGTATAAAAGGCCTACTTTTTAGATAGTTCATAATATATAATTGATGCATTTGAACGAATCTTAATGTCGCTGTGTGATTTCTTTATTTTCTTCATTTTTTATGTTCTTTTGCAGAAGAAATTCGGCAAATATCTTTCCTAGCAGAAGTACATTTCTTAATAATTCGAGGATTGTTTTCCAAACCTTGATTGGAAAAATGTTTTACTTCAAATACATTTCTGGACCGCAAAACAAAACTGTCTACAGTGGCCACACTTGCTTTGGGCCGGCTTCCCATTCTTGTAATCCCCACATATAAGGCCTTGCTCGCGTTCCCTGGTATAACCCAAGCAGTGAGAAACATACCGCACCCCGTCAATGACCCTGTCGCGGTTCCTGTGCTGATGTCCATGAACATGCAATACAGAAGCAAGCTTACGAATCTGTGACTCCAGAGTAGTGCATCCGGCGTAGCGTGTGAAATTAAACCCAACGGCACCCCCTTCAGCAGGTGGGATAATTGGGGACAATCCTAGGGACAGCCGTTCCTGCTGACATAACCATTCTTCACTGGCATCGGGTTTAATAAGATCTTTTCGTGGTAAGAAGTGACTAAAAGATATAACTGGCGCATCGTAAGTCCTATCAACTCTCTCCTTGTTAATGTTTGTAAAATATTCAGATCTTGATTTGAGGTCTAACTTCGGCCACTTACACAGGTGATTGTCCATCCAGATTTGATTCGATTTTTCAGTATTTTCCACAAATTGCGTGGGTCTTACATAGAGGGAGTCTTCGACGTTTTCTTCTGGTGTCGTATACCACGAGAAAAGCGGTACAACCCAGAATTGATCCGCTATCTTCTCTGGGTATGTTAGAACACCGACAGTTTTACACAAGTCTAAAATCTGATGGAATTTATCAATGGAATCCGAGGTGCTGCTTCGTTTGCGAATCCACAGGTCATGATTGCCTGAAGAATAATCAAGACCATACATAGGGGTACAAAAAATGTGGGGGCATTTACCAACTAAATTAAATAAAGAATCGAATTAACGCAGGGTAGGGAGAGAGATAGCACGAAAATTCATGCCTTAGCACTCCTATTTACGATTCTGATATATACTGTCTGCTAACAGACAGTAGGCCTAGGCCTACATATCAGAATCGTCAATTGGAGTGCTATTGCTAACGCATGAATTTTCGTGCTAGGAGAGAGAGAGAGAGAGAGAGAGAGAGAGAAAGACTAGGCTTCATTGCCCATTTACCTGGGACAAAGAATACTCTGAAGAACTTCTCTTTCAGTAACCGAAGAGTCTTCTCCAACAAGTTTATATTGTCCGACACGTCGCCTGCCAATAACAAGCAGTGCGACCCGTACTTTTCTTTATGCCACTTTCCAATAATATCCCAGTTGTCATGGTAATCCACATGGAGATCAGATATGGCATATAACTTTGTCATCCTTACTAATACTTTTTTCATACCCACGCTGATAATGCATCAGACTTAGCACAGGAAGTCATTCCAACACATTTGGACTACTGTCGCCATTTTGTTCATAATCTAGGGTCACATGAGCAACGTTATAGCAGATGCGTTAGAGGAGAAACGAATGTTTCTTCCTATTTCTCTCTAGAAGCGTTTTTTTAAACCGTTTTTTAAATGAACTATGAACTGTGAAGAGTTTATAAAAAAACCGAGCCCACAAATAATTGTCAGCTTTTTCACTATTTTTGTCAATTGGACTGAATGTAGGAATGGGTACATATAACAATAAGCTCAAAGTAAACCGCGCGTTGTTAATTTTCAAGTAGGACTATCTCATTATGTCCACTACATTTTCTCTCTTTTGAGACAATTATTATAGAATCTACATATTATAAAAGACCATCACTAAGTACTTTAACTATTACATGGTATTTCCTCGGGCATAAAGCCCAAAAAACATTTAGGCCTACTCGGTAGATTTTCATTCATGTTCCGCTCAATTTAAATTGTAGGCTAGCATTTCGTGATTTTTTTTTTTTCAAATCAGTGATGACAGTTTCTGAGAAAATAAAATCGGAATTATACATAGGAAGCAAATATAGAGTATGTGAAGAGGTTCTGGCAGGCCCTTAAAGTTACCATTTTAGCGACATTTTCTTTCTATTGACGAAACAGTGACACCAATTTTAATTTAGTACTTAAATGAGATAGGCCTACGTGTACAAGAAAAAGGGAATAGTAGTTCTGTCTTTCATAGTTCATACTTTCTTCAGGACATTCAATAAATTACATCGAGCCCGTTTCCGGCAACTATCAGACCTTCCCGCCATACAAGATGCTAAGTCTCATCGCCTCTCGAACACCTGAGGAGAATGCACCGTGGACTGTTGAAAAGTGATGGGGGCTTGTTGCTTCTCCGGCAAACAGCACCAGTGGATTCTAGAAATATGCAAGACTGGTTTATAAACATCCAAATTAAATCAAGTCGAGTGCGTCTTTAACACAGCTGCTTGGTATTTTAGAGTAAATAAATAAGTAAATGAATATGGTGAATAGTAAACTATGAGTACAAATAACATGAGATAGGCCCTTACTTTTCTATATATCATTTTAATCCTGCTACAGAATTTATGCACGGGCCTACCTTTTGGCAAGGGACTGGATCGGCTAAATCACAAATATCCTTTTCAGACGCACCCACTGGCAAGTAGGAGTAGGATCCAAGGATGTATGGGGTACCGGACCAGTAAGTTCTGAAATTAGATCTGGGATAAGACACGGTTGACAACGATGCTATTTATGTAAATCAGTATGTAAATTAGTTATGTAATCGAAATAATTAAACAGAATATCGACTTTCTTACCAAAAAAGTGAAACTTTAAGTTAAAAAATCGAATCAAATAAACTGAAAGACAAAGAAATTTTTGCATGAATGTATATTTTGTCAAAAATAAATGCTTCTCCCAATACAGGCAAGAGCTTCTATCATGGCATAAAAAGTAATAGATCAATACATTTACCTTGTCATCTTAACAGGATTTGGAATGTTAGCATTGTTAGTGAACCGTCTTAGTATTTCTATCACCACCGCTTGAAGCTCCGCGTCTGGCACCGTCTCCATGGTAACTGCGCTTTTCCCAGAAATCCACATTTCCAAAACATTGGGCAACTTATCTAACACGTCAAAGCTTAAAATGTCTTTGTACCAAGGACACTTAGCCTAAACATAAAAAATACATTCAAGCAGCAACACACAGACACAGACAAAAATAATTTCTTTTTCGCGGGACTTACAGATTGCATAAGTGTAAAACAAATACAAGCTTTAAAGTATACAAAAATATGTAATTCAACACAGACTGAATAGGAAATATCATTTCACAGTAGAATATGTTGATGGGCATAATACGTACAGATATGCTCTCCGAATCTATACAGGAGAGTGTGAAAGGTTGGTTCTCGAGCCAGCACAAAATGATGTCATAATTCTCGTCCCAAAATGGTTTTTCAAACTCAAGATACACCTTGTTGACCGTGCCGAACTTCAGCCGTTTCAAAGCATTCGTCTTCACACCTGGAAGTGGTGGCTGAAAAAACGACTCCGAATTTTCTTTAAGAAACCCCAAAGAAGAGGTTACAATGACATGATCAGCGTTGAATTCATCTCCATCTTCACAGACTACTTTGACTGGGGACGTTTTGGCACAGGATGCTGCATTGACAGGTGATGACAAATCTTGCTGTTTCAAAGAAACGGGGTCGTCCTGATTGTATTGGATCGATTTAACTGGCTTGTCGAAATGTATCCAGTCAGATTGGACATCTTCCACAAGGAGATCCAAGACAGGTTGATATCCGTGCTTTAGCTCTACGTCACGCTGGCTTCCTTCATACTCCAGATAGCATCCCCAATGTTTAATGCAGACCTCGTCCATTGTGTCGCAGCCATTATCGACCATGTTGAACCGAACATACGAATCAAACACGCCTTTCTTTAAAGACACCCTGTCTGGCTGGTCGTCGCACGCTGCTAAATAATCCAAGAAGCGTCTCCTGAAAAAACTGCCAACAGATAGCATCCCTTCGTCAACAGGTAGGCCTTCCCTGTAAAACCTGTCCCCTTCTATATATAATTTATTCATGACTGTGGTCACGTCCCGTGCTATTTTTCCTTCTATTTGTTCACCAAACTGAAATACAGTGTGTAGGTATCATTGAGTATTGCATATTTCAGAATCGATCAGGAAAATTTATACCCAAAATATAAAAAGGTCTAGCAGAATGTAAAATGCTTCCTCACATAATAATAATAATAATAATAATAATAATAATAATAATAATAATAATAAATCCAAGGATGAAGAGTTTACAATTGAAATTATCATACATGAAGAAAGGGACAAACTTTTGAACGTTTTTTCATTGCTTCGGAAAAATAAGTAACATACAACATCTACACTCTCATTTCTAGTGTTTAAAAATACTTTCCAGCTCGAGGCCCCACCTGTGTGAAGTATTGTGCTTCATTGTCACTTTCCTCGCTGCTACTGTCATCTCCAGTATCATTAACCAAATTGTTTGCTTTCGCTAATTTGTAAATGGGATTTTCACCTTGGCCATGAATCCACTGGGCTCCCAACTCTACAATGTGTGGGCCTAAAAAAGTAATATTCTTATGTGTGATTTTTTCATGGCATTACTTATCCTATGAATTATTTCTACAAAAAAGGTGATTAAAAAACATCGTAGAGTAATCTCAGTTACCCCAAGCAAGAAGTTATAAAGAGAAGGCCTTCTCTTTCAGGCCTACCCAACTACCAGACTCGGCACCGAATGATCCTGAATTCACCGGTAAATCGGACCACACTACCCGTTTTCAAGGTGTGTATCAGTACGCATTTCACAGTATCAGACGCGACACCGCTCTTGCCTAGTACGCGATGTGATAGTGACGATTCTCAGCGGGGTTGAAAAGCATTGCATCACCACTCAAAATTTGTTCAGGGTATGTCTTTATAACTTCTTGCCCCAAACTACAAAATAAGTGAAAAGCGGATAATTCATATAAATAACACAAAAAAAGAAACAAAAAGATTACAATTCGGCAACATACCTACAGGTAAAAAAGATTTCATCCAAATATGCTTTTGAAAGTTATTATGCTCTTGCCGCTTTGCTTTTAGATTTTGGTCACGCAGTTTGGGGAATGCTGCGCGCGTGAGGGTGGATGTTTAGGCTGCACTTCATTCGCAATTGGGCCTACACGCTTTCAGATCCCTTTTATTCCAGCTATATCAGCTTCATCACTTTTTAATATTCACGTATTTGCATGCTTATATTTCTATATATAAGAATACAAAAGTGCTAATCTGCGTTGAGTCTGAAACTCAAGCTACGGGATGAGTCTACAGTTTTCTTTTACGACAAAGGATATAATCATTCAAATAAAAATGGGATAAAAATAAATGCCTTTTTGCGGCCAATATATTTTTGAACCTATCCCAGAGCTGATAATCTTGCACAATAAAGCATTATTCCGTAAAAGCAGATTCCGTAAGAGACAACAAAATGTCTCGTCTGCCTCGATCAACCTTGTCATGGCCATGAATCAGATTATACAGTCAGTAAGTAGTGGAAAGTGGCAATTAAGCTTTATTCATTGTATCGTATGCATCTACATGAGTAGATGAAAATGTACAATAGGAATGCAAATATAAATAAATATGAATTATGTTAAAAAGTGATATAGTAGGACTACTTGTAAGAAAAATACAAAACATATTTGGCAAAGCCCAAATGGCTCTACCTACTCAACTGCCAGTTTACTAGTTGGTAATGGGTGCAGCACAGTCCCTTTTTTGGAAGGCTAACCATAAATATTTGGCAAGAGCAATAATATGTTTATTCATTAAGTAAGGTCAACTGGCCTGACCTTAATCTGGGTTTGTGTGTGAAGTGAGTGAATATCTCACACCGTTATCTATGCTATGTCTCACCGTACTGCTTAGTAAGGACCCTGCCCCCAACTCTGTTGCTGGCTTCAAGGATCTTCACGTCTCTAAATCCCCGTTTCTTCAGCTCCCTAGCTGCTGAAATCCCAGCAACGCCGGCTCCAACGATTACTATACGCACGGACTCCATCTGCATTAGCTCTTGGCCAGATCAATACTGCTTATATGCACTTGTGGTGGGACTTCTTATATGTCTGCATGTACCTCTCAGCTGTCGCCCGCTGAATATAAAAATATAGGTCAGGAGCTTTATCCTCTCGATTATGCAAGCAAGGGGGGGGGGGGGTAGGT
The DNA here is from genome assembly GCF_001039355.2 of Lingula anatina. Next base: position 56,850 of record NW_019775539.1, read on the forward strand.
TTCAACTCACAAGACGGAAGTACGTTGAGGTTATTGATAATCCTGACATTTTGTCTCTTAACACACAGTACACTTCGATACACAACAAAACAGGGGCATGTGTAGGCTCATATTATTTTCAGTGCACCGTGTGTATAAGAGACAATGTCATGATCGGGTTTATCAACAAACTCGATGTTCTTTCTCTTTCGTCTTGGGAGCTCAACCCTCTTGAGCACGCTAGGTTGACAACTTGATTGGTCAATCGATCTGATTAATGAACCTAAAAACCTCAGATAGCCAAATAAC
>NW_019775539.1:57470-72508 GCF_001039355.2 Lingula anatina
AGTCTACCATTACGCAGATAGCCCGATTACAATTAGTATTAAACTCATTTTATAAAATCGCCATGCTTCCCCATATAGACCATAAACATTTTGATCGTTTTTTATTTCCGTTATAGTAGATAAGTTTGATCTTCTGAATAAGTCGTTTTCTATGGTCTTTAGGATCATTCACCTAGTACCAGGTGATAAATTAACAGTTCCTCCTGAATTTGATGTCTGTAAATATTGTTTTGATTTTCGTGCATGAACTTTTATGCAACAAGTGCTCACGTGAATTAGCGAGAGGCGACGTTGATGGTGTTCGCACATCTTATCATGACGATAGATTAACTAAAATCTCACCACCGTGTTATACAAAATAGCCGTTTTTATTTTTTGTGCCAGAACATGTCAGAAGCCCAAAGCACTCTCGTTTGCAGAACAAAAAACTCTGTGCGAAATAAAGTCGTCCAATTATGAACAATCGACATGAAATGACTGAAAAGTGCAGCGCTCCAAGTTCCTGTATAGGTATCACCAAAGTAGTCACACTAAAATCGACCGAATCGGGCTTAAGTAAGCTCAGCGCCATGGGCACACTTGGGACGAAAAAAAAAATGGGATATGTAGTTCGCACATCGGTTCATGTTTTTTTAGTGTAATGTGTGTAAAAGAAACAGAAATGTCAGGGATATAAATGAACTCCACGTACTTTCGTCTTTTGAGTTCGACCTCTTGAATATCGGTCGCCAGATTCGATTTTCACCTTGTTAGTCACAACGGCCTGTATAATACATTACATTTTAAATAAATAAATAACCCAGGTTACAACAGTCGTGGGTCTGATCAAATTTTCTTTATTTTGCAATGATACAAAGTTGCTCCTTTAAAATACTTTTCATAAACCTGTACGTCACGTCTCGACGAAGAAGAGGACCACTTGCATTACTTTTTATAGGTTGTCCTGCTATTGAACTTTCTTAGGTTGTAGGTCATATCCTTGGTCATACACGTATTGTAATTTCCATGCTTGATCCGGGCACAGAGATGCAGCAATAGCAACCCCATCAACAATTTAACAATGGAAAGAAGCTTATATATATTTAAGGACGTGAGATGACCAGGAGAGAAGCTAAGCTGCCTAAGCACATTAAAAATTTTAATTCATATAATTCTGCGATATTGTGATGTTATAATTTCCAACAAAGCTGTTCTATCCAATGTTCCCATTTCCTTTGTTATAATATAACAAGAAAATACTGCTCAAGATACTTGTACAGCATAAAAAATCAGCCAGCATTTGCTTGACTTTATCATTTCTGTTTAACCAAAAATACAGCCAACTTCAAATTAAATAATAAGAAAGAAAGGAAAACATTTAACTCATAATATCAAGTTCATGTACATAAACTACTATTAAGAAATGATATATATGTCATTAAACCGCTGTCTTTAATCATTATTGTTCCATGAAAATCTTTATTCCTTCACCACACCTACAAGAGCAGGTCTTATAGTGCGATCATGTAACTTGTAACCAATTTTCATAATAGCTCCTATTGTTCCTGGCTCCATGTTAGGCACTGGAATCTGAAACTGTGCATCATGCAAAAAAGGATCAAACTTGTCTCCTTCCTTTGGAGCTATCTGTTCCAATCCATGACGGCGGAACACAGTCAACATTTCTTTTTCTGTCAGAATAACTCCTTCATACAAGTTTTTCAGGTGTGGATTCTCGTTATGGATTTCATCTTTAGGAACAACTTCTCCGGCTTTATTCAATACATCTGCTACATCCAGCAGATCTTTACAAAAGCCCTGTATGCTGTATATCTTCGCATCATTTATCTGTTTCTGCATCCTGTTCCGTACATTTTCAGTTTCTGCGAGAGCCCTTTTATACTTATCCTGAAGTACAATAACAAGGACTATAACATTTTTGAAAATAAACAATGCCAATCAATTTTAAAGCAAGTTACTTTTATGCAGGATGTGAAAATTACAGTAAACAAGAGTAATGAAACATACTATACATAAAAAGGAAACAGATTTGGTAATGTAAATTAGATAGTTATTTGTGCATCATGCAGATTACCTCCAATTCTTTGAAGTCTTTCTCTAATTTTGCATTTGCTTCTAGCAATGCACTGTGTTCTTGTGGGTTGGACTCGGTTGTTTCAGCTACCTCCGGAGGTTTAGATTCAGAGTCTGTTGCTGTCGTTGACATAAATCTTGGATACAGTCTGAAAAAGTCATAAATTATATATAAAACTGACAATACCAAGCGGTGGCACATCAGCAATCTACATGCAAAGTTAATATGCTTTGGAAATTTATTTTCAGTTTCTTGACTTGGCAAACTTTACAATAAAGGAGCACAGGTGGCGCTAGTTGTTTGTTTGCCCAAGCTGCCATAAAAAAGTCCCCAGAATATAAGATTTTTATATTGCATGCTGCTTCAAATCTACTTTGAGAACTGAACCAGTGTTAAAGAATGGCTAAAAACAGCTAGTACTACCACATGGACCCTGTTTTGACAATCTAGGAAAGATTGGAAGTGTAAAAATGTAAAGGCAAACTTTTAAATTGAATTTTTCTAAAAGCTGTTAAAAGGCCGCATGGCAAAACATGCCATGCATTAGAACAAGGACTTTTCCCCTTTTTTCTAGGATATCCGATCCTGGGGACATCTAAATTTAAAAAAAAAAAAAAAAACCAAAAAATTGAACGGTTTATTCATACACAGATATGTAGCTATCTGTGTGAAAATTTTCCAGACTCTTGTTTAATTAGAAAGAAATCATGTGGTGACCCTTATTCTATCACAGATTAGATAAATAATAACATACTTAAAGTACTTTTCATATTCAATGATTCCCTAAACCTGAATCCCATAACCAATGTTCTAATACAAAAGCTTCACTTCAGTTACGTATAAAAATCTAAGCAATTATTCAGATACTACAAGAAGTCTTTGATATTGCATCAGGATTTTTAATTTCAAAAGTGAAGAAAGTAATTCTACTCTCGCTGACTTTCCCTTAATCCCTCGACTCTAATCCTTCAATAGATCCCTAGTCCTCATCCCAACCAACACATAGTACTACTAAATTAAAACACAAGAGAAAGACAACTTAAATCGAAAACTTACATAAACACTGAATATTGCGAGTGGCACACGTGTGTTACGGTATAAACCACCACAAAAAAGAAGTAACTTTCATCCGTTTAATTTAATGATCAACCAAAGGCTACTTGTCAATAGGTGTAAATGCAGTTTGCACAAACATTACCTGTTTTTAGATGAAAACATGCCATTAGAAGTTCTAAGGGAAGAAAAAATTCGCCGCGAAATAGATGAACACATGCCCGTCGCTGCCATTTTCTATTCATTCACGTCTACATAACAGTCTAAACGATAATATTCGAGATTTGACAAGAATCAGTCACATGACAAGTCATGTGATATTATTACATATCACGATAACCAGAGACCTGGGGAAACGCGGTCGCATAGATTGAGACGGATTTTTGACATGGCTGTCGTACGAAGCACGCAATTCCTAAGGAAACTTGGCAGTGCCAGACCAACAGGTTGGTATTTTCAAATTTAAAACATTCATAACAAACTGAAAAAATGATATAGTATTGCTGTAATTATTGGCAGTGAGTAGCGGCAACTGAAACTGAAAGCATGCGTGGAGAGAAAGATGGGGTGTCACTTTGCCTGGGGTTGCGGTGGTATGACAGTGCATAAAAACCCAGTATGGTATCAAATATGCACTTCGTAATGAGCATAGTTCAGTACCATTTGAACTATATTCACTCTTGTAAGCGATAAAGAATAAATAGAGAAGTGTGTATAATTGCCTTTGGCAGCCAAATGGGTATACCTTTACACATGCATTCTTATTGGGTTGTTTTGTTGTGTAAGGTCAAATGGTGAAATGAGGTCAAAACTACTACTATTAACCCGTTGTAGTGACGTCATATTTGTTGTGTAACTCTTGACCCGCTGTCATGTTGCAGGGAAAGAAAGTCGAAAAACAGTAGCTTTAATATAGATGAATGTAACCAAGTAAAAAATACAATAAACTTCATATCATGATTGTGTAAACCAAAGGGTAAAGAATGTACTTCACTTTTTGTTTGTTGGGAAATAACATGTAATTGTACATTCCAGGACTGTTTAGTGTGTAATCATAAGTTTGACCTTTCATAGAAGCAACATTTTTTTTATAAAGGAAATATTTAAGGAGAAACTTGAGATGATCATCAGGATCAATCCTTATGTACTCAGAGAAGAGTATTCAGGACATGTCCTTATGACATGAAATATTGCTGTCAGATGTGACTTATCCCAATATCGTGAAGTTGTCAGAAACTATTTTGGCATTCTTGTCCTTCATGCTTTGTTTATTAGGAAGTAACATATGATTGTTGTTTGAGAGACTTGAATATTTTACCATGAATTCAACCATTCATAGAAGCAACATTGCTTCCTTGTTAGTATTTGATTAGTTCAACCATTCATAGAAGCAAAGCATTTTTCACACTTGTTACTTTTCTATAAACAGTCATGGACAAAATCCAATAACACAGTTGTTGAATTGATCTTCATTTCTGCATTCATTTGCTTTAATAAAAGGAGCAGTGCACATTTTGTATGAATAAAATCAATCATCAAATGCAAAACATCGTTGACACAATATTGCACAATTCAGTGACAGCTAGATTATCAGGGCCATTTCCTTTCAGTTGTTAACACTGCTGAGATTCAGAGAAAAATATTTATGTTTTAAATGATGCAGTAGCAACATGTAAATCGATTGCATAAGCATATGAAGTCAAATTAAGTGACCATAATTTAAGAAACCTGCTAAGTATGTTTTTATATCTAAGTCTAGTTACTTTTATATATAAATCCAGGTATTGTAATAAGATACTGAAGGGGTAGGTGACAGGGGGTACGCCTTATATTTTAAAGGTTTATTGTTCCGATCGGTCTGATATTCTGAAGATTTAAAGAAGCCAAGTTAAAAAATCTCTCCTGTTCTGAGGGTTCGATATTCCAAATGGAGTCTGTCATATTTAGGTGGTGGATAAGCAGTTCTGAATGCACTCTAATATAATGAAGTTCAGTCTTTATGTAAGGACAAGTTGAAAGAAAGTTGAACTGTCAAAAGAGGGTGGAGTTTCTTGATTGATTGGCATGATATAACGTGTCTGTGTCATGCTTGGAAACATTTAAACTGCATTGGTTATATATATAATCAGAGTTTTGTAAGGGTGAAAGACAATATATAATCAGAGTTTTGTCAGGGTGAGAGACAGCACTGAATATGTTCACATAAATGAGATTCAAGGATTTATCTTGGAAATGTTTGGATATACATTTACTATGTAGTGTTTTGAATGAGAAGACGAGTTTCAGTTGACATTAGACTATTAAAATCATTAAGTATGATTTTTTTAGGTATGCTTACATTTACTTTGTGTTTCTAAAAATGAACTTGTGATTGGAAGAATTTCCTATTACAACCTGGACCTTTCTGTCTGATTTCTGTTTAGAGCTGATTGCTGGCTCTATTTTGGACTCCGGCAATTTCTCAGATTCTCCACAGGTGTTTGGTAGTCCTTTTCCCCTTGGTTTTAGCATTAGCATGCAAGAAATAGTGATGTTCATGAACAAGTACTAGTAAATAAAGGCTTTTATGTTATTGTCTGTGATCTTTGTATTTTTTGTGATGCCCCAAAATAAGTATTTTGTCATAAAAGTGGTTAATGTAGAATATTTATGCAACAGCTAGTTTGTTAGTCTAGTTTGAAGAGTAAATGCTGAAATTTCCATTATGTTTCTATTTTTTACATTTATTGTGTGTTCACTGCCTCTGAAGAAGGTTCAAATTTAACAATTTAGCTTGTGCAAAAGCTGCTGCTCGTAATGCTGGTAGATGTTATTCCCAAATAATTTTCCTAAAATAATTAGAATGTCTGCTACACTGTACTATTTCTGTCCTAGTTTTCCAGTCCAGTAGAAGTTATGGCACTAGGACCTTCGTCACCAAGAGACCAGTGCTGCTAGGTGGAGCAGCAGTGGCTGTAGGGACTGCGGGAGCATATACAGCTTACAAACTGTATGGTGGTGATGTTCCCAAACATGCTCTCCTTCAGCCAGTGCATGCTGCAACCTTGCCGGAAAGTCAGCCATCTGTGAGTATGAGTATTTCAGTATATTTGACTTATTTGAAAATATGAAAGCTAAAGTACTTTTTGTTTTTCATTTTAATTTAATAATTTTAGTATTTTTGATATTTAGTCATAAGTGCTTGAGTGTGAATTACAACCAACTTTGTTAACCAGGGTCCAGTCTCATGGACACTGGATAGCACTATCCAATGAATAACACTAGCCTTACGATCAAATTGTCCTTTGGACAGTTATCCTTAGGATAGCAGTCATTTTAACCACTGCATAACAATATCAGAGATAATGTATAAGCAAGCAAACATACAAACAAGCTTATAAACCAAGAATTTCAGAAAATATAAAAAATAAAAATAAAATGGAAAATCCTGATGTAAAACGAAAATAAATGTTATACTAATAATATTAATAATAATGTTATAGTACAACATAATGTTTTCAAAGTTCAATTGTCTTTATTTTACAGGTCTTTTCTCAGACCAAGCAGCATGCTTTGTACCTTTGGATCCACTTGAAACCAGAGGCAGATTCCAAGGCGTGTGCTAAAGTGGTGGCCAACCTGCAGAAACATGTTGATGCTGTGGACCCCCCTGCTGACAGAACTGAGGATTCTGAGATATGGGCTGGTGTTGGCTTTGGCCCCAATTGTTACAGCCAGGTATAGACATTAACCAAGACCCACTTCAAACAGCACAGAGCACATACTGGCCCAGAAAATATTTCATGCCAGATCTGCTTTTGATATTATTGCCTCCCACCCCCCCCCCCACCCCTCCCAACAAAACACTTCCTTCCATTATAGTTTTTCCCATGTAAAATTGCTCATTTGGTTTATATGTTTATTGTTACATTTACTGATAACATATGGTTTGTAAATACTTAATGTGCATCATTTATCCATTTTCTGACCTGTCAACTTATGATATATAAAAAAATTTGAATCTTCTCTAACTGACCTACATGCTAGTATTTGTTTATCGTAATTTTGGTAAATATATACCGTATATATATTTTGTTTAACTTACTTGAAAAAAAAATGTTTCTGCCTTTCAGCTTGGTAGAAAAACCAAACAGGACTATGCATACCGACACCGCCAGGGTCCATTGGGAGAGATGCCCAGTACAGGTACAGCAATGTACATGTACCAGTATATATGCAAAATAACAATGCATATTGTAGAACAAGTACATCAATTTCATGCGTCATTTAAAGCATTCGGAGCCAGGATTTTCCTGCCATAAACTCATATTAAACAAATTTACCCAGGTTAAATGGCATTTCCCGCCAACTTTTATTTACCAACCTTAATTCTTACTTTTTTGACAATTGCCATAACTCTAACAATTCTTGATAAAGCACAAGATTTGTCAAGATTGCTTAATATGATTATTATTTACAATATTGTATTTTAAAAGTTTCAATTGTCCTCGGATAAGTTCAGCAAGAAGTGATCCATGCAATGAGAATGTGTTCAAAACCCCGTCTTGGATTGCTTTAATTAACATTATAAAATTGATGCTTTAGGTATAGGGTCAAAATGTAACATAGTTTTTAATGATAGTATATTTTCATTCACTGGTATTCGAGGCATATGTACATTATATAATAGATATAACATGCTGGCATAGAAATGTTCAAAATACATTTGACTGTATAAGGTACTGTATATTGTTGGTGTAGTATATGATCAGTTTGGGTATATTTTTTGAGGGTTCCCTGTTTTCTGCTTTAGGTGGGGATATTTTTGTCCATGCTAAATGCGATGAACAGAGCAAGTTGTTTGAGCTGTGTCAGCAGATCTTGAAGAGTCTCCCCAAGGACAGTGTCAAGGAGTATGAGGATGTGTACAGCTTCGTCTTCAGATATGGCAGGGATCTGTCAGGATTCATTGATGGTGAGTGACAGCAATGCCTTTGAAGCGATGTCATGCAGATTATTTGGGCAATTAAAAAACTGGTTCTGAGTGTTTTTGTAGGTTCATGATGTGCCAGTTGCATGTACATTGGTTTTGTTATTTTTCTTGTGTTCAAGATCCTTTTTGTATTCTTTCAATAATTCTCAAGTACACCAGTATGTTTATGTTAAAAGCCAAAGGAATGAAATCGATTATGAAGAAAAAAGGTTCCATTCTGATGTTGAAGAAGTGTTTAATTGCGTTTTCTATTATGTGACAGGTACTGAGAACCCAGCAGATGATGAATCTCGCCAAGAAGTGGCCGTGGAGAAAGAGACTGGTGGGAGTTATGTGGTATGTGTATTGATTAATGTACTTGTTCTATATTGTCTACATTGTTGCTGATGATGTGCAATTTTACATGGATCATTACTACAATTTTACCAAAATTAAAAGTATCTTGTTACTTATTAAATTTTTCATTTAGGAAGTTATTTGTATCCACAGACAACCTGCTTGTCATAAAGCAGGGGTACATGCATTTCTGTTTATTTGGGTTCATATTTGTCATTTGTGTTTGTACCCTTACCCATACCTGAGTACAAGTATATTTAGGCGCATTTTTGGACCTAAATATCATAAATGCAATGGTGATGTTTTGAATTCCAAAACGACATCCTGTAAAGCAAAATATAGCACACTGCTGTGAAGAAAGGGACTGCAAATTAAGCCTTCAATTATTGCTATCAGGCATGGAAAATAAATGCAAGTAAATTAAAAATTCACATTTTTTAAAACAGATTACACAGAAGTGGATTCATCGAATGAATGTCATTAACAGCACAAAAGGTAAAAAAAATACACTAATTACATGCTAGTGCATGTATATCAGCAATCCATTAAAATTGATATGATATGGAAAATAATGTTGAACTAATTGACACAATTAGGAAAGTTAATAGTGCTTAAACCAAATCCAGAGTGACAAATCTTAGCTACAGACCACTTGCAAAAGATGGCAAAATTTAAAACTGAATTAGTGCAGTGTTCAGTGTTCATTGTATAAAATATTTCTACTTTTTCTAACCTCTTAAGTCATTACTAAGTGTTAAAGTGTTTGTTTTAGACTCTGTCATGGAAGGTTGGGTTGGCAGAAGTAGGGAAGACAGCACCGAGTTGAAGAAAAAACCCATCTCTTCTCATGTTGCCCGAATGACTGGAGGTGAGTGAGAGTGATTTATTACTGATTGAGATGTTTTGGTCATTATATCATTAGGAAAATTGTTGTTAAATTCAAACACCAATGCTCATTAAAAAAACTATGCCACAAGTAACAGTTGGTGCCCGAGTAAGAAAACCATACATACATTGTTGAAAGCCAATGTACATGTACAGCTGTTTTGCTGAATGTGTGCTTTGGAGTACAGTATTTAATGTATGTGTGCATGAACTACTGGTTATTCAAGGACTATGCAACACTCCTCATACTAGTACAGTGTATATATGTTGATGTTAAATTTAATCCAGAAGCACTTGACATTTTTTATATCGAAAATACTGGTTTTGGCGTAAATGACTTCATTATTCATCCATCCAGGAAATGCCTTTGCACAGCCAAAGAAGTTTGAGATTGTTCGTCAGTCCATGCCCTATGGCAGTCTGAGTGACAAATGTGGTCTGTTCTTCATTGGCTATGCTGCTCATCCTCAAAACTTTGAGTTCATGCTGGATCGCATGGTTGGCGCTGGCGGAGACCCTCACTCAGATGATGTGATGAGGCTTTCAGATTGTGTTAAGGGAACCTACTGGTATTTCCCTGGAGCCGAAGAGTTGAAAAAATTGCGTTAAAGATGAGTCAGATCAGAAAAAGATTTACAGGGTGAAAATATCCTAAGTATTGAGTGATTAGCTATTTCACTAGATTAAATAACAAAAATTATTATTTACAAAATGTAGGACTGACATTTTGTTTATGATATACATGTACCACACGACTTATTTTATGTGCAAAATACAGGATGTGTAATGCTACATTTCTTAAGATCCAACTCCTGATAATGTTTTCATAGATGTTTAGTTTTGTGGAAGAGGCAATTAATTATTAATGGAAAAAATGAAAACAAGTTTGGAATGTTTTATATATCAGATATTATGCAGCTTAATGAATTATTGTTGTTATTGCTTGCGCAAAGAATATCGTTGCAACTTAAGACGGACGCCGTGATACATGTACATCGTGACAGACAAATTTAGCGACTAACATTTTATATATGAAATAGTATGTAACCAGTGTACCAGTATTGTTATTCTTACTCGCACAGAATATATTGATACAGTTCTAAAGATATATGTCGTGATAATATTCTTCATTACATTTCAGTGTTGTGTAAGAGGCAGCTATTGATAAAACGAATGCTACAATCAAAACTTTTACGTCATTGTATATTTTAGCAATAATTTTACATGGTATTTTTGTGAAGTAATTTTGAGCCTGTCAATTTTCCAACTGCGTTGATAAATTACTAATATTTAGTAGATACATTGTAATGTGAACTTAACGAACAATTGCTATTGTTATAGTGGTATATATTTCATTTAATACTGGAAACTGCTGGAGGCAGAGGTGGGTGGGTCATCGTGCAAATCTGTCAATGTGTTTCAAACTTAACATCGAGTGATCGTGTCGGGGTGGTCTATCGGCTATACTGTTGTAAACCTCACGTAATAATGTAGAATTAGTTATGCCATGTGCTCAGCAAATTGCAAAGTGAAATTGAAATCTTTTCACTGTGCCTATAAAAGTATGGGTAGGCTACTAGTACAGGTAGCAAGTGCATGCGTCTGATATTGTTGGCCAAGGACATATATAAATGCTATGCAAATATTTTCACTTGATATTATATACATTCTGCTTTGTATTGCAATAGTTGAAAGAAAATAAAGGAGTTTATTAGTATGATAATTATTATACATGGCCTTCGTGTTAATTCATACTTTGCAAGTACGTGTATGGCACAGATGCCTTGTGCATGTACCACTTGTTTTTAAGTAGGACAATCTGTGAATTCTGTTTTATTTTGCAATGATATTTTGAAGTGAACTGCATGGAAACAAAAAATGCAATTAAGGAAAGCGCTTTTCATTTCAAAAATCGCCTTTTTATGTACAGACACAGATGTGTCAGGTCATTTTTAGGGAAGTTACGCTGTTTTTTCACTTTTTTCAGCATATATGCAGCACCAATAACACGATAAGTGGAAAACCATTTTACCTTTTGGCTTGAAACTTACAGGGTCATTTTTAGGGAAGTTTTGCTGTTTTCTTCCACTTTTTTCACCATTTTTATAACACTGATAACACAATAAGTGAAAATCCGTTTTACTTTTTGGCTTGAAACTTACAGAACTGATGAATATTTATAATACGCAGGTCAAGTTGAAAAATCAGCATTATCTGGCCATTTTTATAAAAGTTATGCTGTTTTTTTCACTTTTTATGTACAGACACAGATGTGTCTGTACATATAGCCATCACCTGTGTCTGTCGTCACGTCGCTGTCGTCACGTCGCTGTGGTCGCCAATGCCGGCGCCGTGCACTTTCCTTGTTAACACAATAAGTGGAGGGCAGTTTTACTTTTTGGCTTTATATTTACAGAGCTGATGAATATTCATAAAACGCAGGTCAAGTTTGAAAATCAGTTATGCTGTTTTTTCATTTTTCAGCATATATGCAACCCTGTAAACACATATTAAGGAAAACTGATAGGCCTGTTGTCATGAAACTCACAGGAGTAATCAATCTTACTAAAACGCAGGTCAAGTTCGAAAATCGGCATGATCGGGCCACTATTTTAGTAGTTATGCTGTTTTTTCACTTTAGCATATATGCAACACTGTAAACACAATATAATAAAAACAGATAGACCACTTGACATTAAACTCACAGGAGTGGTCAATCTTACTAAAATGCAGGTTGAGTTTGAAAATGAGTATAATCGGGCCATTGTTTTAGAAGTCATGCTGTTTTTTCACATTTCCTCAAATTCAATTCTTAGGCATGTTAACAGTCTTATTATTTAATTAATAAGACACATAACAGTGTTTGTTTGACATTTCCTGCATCTTTACAACATTGTTAGTTGATTATGTAGAAATGATGGTAAACTTGTTATCGTGTATTGTGTAATAAAGTGTCAAAAATGGAAAAAAACTCATATCAGTCAGATTCAATCATTTACTATGTTCAGAATGGAGGAAATTGGACATTTGCCACAGTCCTATTGATATTTGTCCCATCTCATCAATTTTCTTAGTTGATCATATAAAAATGGCAGTAAACTGTTTATTTCATCTTATATTAAAAAGCCTTATGCTTGTTACACATTTTACTTACATTGGAATTACCTGTTGAGCATAATTAAAATTTGATGTTGAATTTGCAGTTTAACATAATGTATTATTGCATCAGAATTGGTAGTCTCATATTTTGTGCATTATAAAGTCATTTGCCTAATTAATAGGTCATTAAATGAGATTACATAAAGCACACTTGTTGATATTTCCTTGTAAACTACCAAAGGTTAAGCTCTCTGCTAGATCAATAATAGGAAGCAGTGATAATTATGCAGGTAAATTTTGTTTAATATTGCAAATAATTTTCTAGTTTTATTATGTTTTCCTTTTTAATTTTTTCTCAAACACTGGCATTTGTGACTTTTAACTCCCATCCACCCGAGGCTCTGCACATTTTCTGTATTTCCACATTAGCAGTTGTATTGGTTTTTATGTCTTTAAATATTATGTAATATTATTTTATGCACTGTCATCATTTTTCAAATATTGGGACTTTCATCATGTGAATTTGAATTCTCATGGTCCTGAAACTGTAATCTTATTGAAGGGGTGGATTGAGACCATCTTCTGGGTCTTCCGGAAAACGGTCAGGTTTTTAAGTTTATATTGACCGGTATCTATTTTTTTCTGTTGGAAGACCATCAAAATGGAGGATGGATCAACATATATACTTTGGAATACTGTCAGAAAATATCTCTGGATCCGCTCCTGTTATTGACCATGTTACCTGTTGTGCATAATTAAAGTTCAGTGTTGACATTATTTATTATTGCATCAAAATTGACAAAATGATCCATTTTGCATCCATATTTTCCGTTTTTTGTCTGTACTTTTGACAGCTTTGCTGCCTTGTTTTCTTTATTCAGCAAACATGCAACAGTGATAACACATTTTAAGGAAAATTAATCGGCCTTTTGTCTTGCAACTCACAGGAGTGATCAGTCTGACTAGTTTATAGATCAAGTTTGAAAATAAGCTTGATCAGTTACGCTTTGATGAAGTTATTGGTTTTTCTTCAGATGTAATTCTTAGGCATGTTAACAGTCTTTGTAGGGAACTAATTAGATATGTAAAAGTGTTGTTTTGACATTTTCTGCTTCTTAACAATATTGTTAGTTGTTTATATAAAAATGACAGTAAACCTGTTATCATGTTTTGTGTAATATCTGTACAGTTTGTCAGATTCAATCATTCACTATGTTCAGAATCTCAGAATGGAGCAAATTGGACAATTAAAATTGTTCTATTGATATTTTTCCTATGTCAGCAATTTTCTTAGTATATCCTATAAAAATGATAGTAAATTGATTTTGTTTTATGTAAAAAAGGTGTTGAAACTGAAAGTAAACTCAGTACAGTACTGTAATCTTTTGTTTACAATTTGGCATTTTCAAGGTGTAATGAAGGACTTCCAAGGGTTTGTAGACTTGCTAGTCACATTTTCTGAATATCCATGAATCTTTTATTTTATTAATAAAAATTGATGGTCATAATGCTGTTAAGTATTGTGTAATATTGCATCAAAATTGAAGACAGCCCTATTTTGGGCACTGCCTCCATAGTGACCATTTAAGGAAAACCATATCACTTACTTTTCTCACACTTACAGAAAAGATATGTAGGACTAAAATACAGCTTCAGTTGGAAAATCCGTCTCATTGGTTATTATTATTATTTTCTTTTATTTTATCATTATTATTATTATATGTAAATTATACTGTTTTTAGTGAATTTTTTTCATATATTGGCATTTTCAAGGTGTGACTTAACTTCCATTGGCTTGCAAGTCACATTTCCTTAATATCCATGATACTTCTATTTCATTATTAAAATTGATATTTCATCAATAATGAAGAAAACCCTATTTTGGGCACTGCCTTTATAGTGGCCATCAAAGGAAAACCATGTCACTTTCTCGTCTCACACTTACAAGAAAGAAAGAAGACTAAAATACAGCTTCAATTGGAAAAACCTGTTTTATTGGTAAACTTTTCTGGAAATTAAAGATTTATATGAAAAAAACTGTTACTTATTATTTTTCAACTTACAAGAATGATTTTAAGGATTGACATACAGCTTAAATTGGAAAACCAGCTCTATTTGATTATCATTTTTATGTACAGACACAGATGTGTCTGTACATATAGCCATCACCTGCGTCTGTCGTCGTCGCCGTGCACTTTCACCGATAACACGATAAGTCAAAAACCATTTTACCTTTTGGCTTGAAACTTACAGAACTGATGAATATTCATAATATGCAGGTCAAGTTCGAAAATCAGTGTGATCGGAGCAATTTTATGGAGGTTATGCTGTTTTTATGTACAGACACAGATGTGTCTGTACATATAGCCATCATCTGCGTCTGTCGTCGCCGTCGTCACCGCCGTCGCCGTCGCCGTGCACTTTTACCGATAACACGATAAGTGGAAAACCATTTTACCTTTTGACTTGAAACTTGCAGAACTGATGAATATTCATAATATGCAGGTCAAGTTCGAAAATCAGCATGATCGGGTCACTTTTAGGGAATTTATGCTGTTTTTTCACTTTTTTCAGCATAAATGCAGCACCGATAACACGATGAGTGGAAAACCATTTTAC
>NW_019775539.1:73698-126116 GCF_001039355.2 Lingula anatina
TTTTGGCAGTTAAACAGTTTTTTGTGAAAATTTAATTTTTCACATATTGGCATTTTCAAGGTGTGACTTTAAAGTTCCATGATCTTGAAGACTTTTGCTTGTCACATTTTCTGAATGTCCATGTTACTAATATTTTATTAATAACATTTGATTGTCATTATGCTGTTAAACATTATGTAATGTTGCATCAAAATTTGAAGAAACCCCTATTTTGGGCACTGCTCCTATGATGACCATTTAAGGGAAATCATGTCACTTACTGTTCTCAAACTTACAGGAAAGAAACATGGGTCTAACATACAGCTTCAGTAGGCAACGCAGTCTGTTTGGTAAATTTTTCTGGCAATTTAACAGTTTTTTGTGAAAATTTAATTTTTCACTTATTTGCATCTTTATTTTCTGTTCTTTGTCTGTACATTTGACAGCTTTGCTGCCTTGTTTATTGAATTAATGCCATTTTTTTGTAAAATTTTCATTTTCTCATTCTGGCATTTTCTAAGTATGAACTTGAACTCTCATGGGCCTGAAGTCTTATGCTTTTACTTTCAACAGTATTACCTGTTTGCATAATTAAAATTTGATGTCGACTATGCAGTTAAGCATAATGTATTATTGCATCAGAATTGACAGTATCCTATTTTTTGCATTGTTATTTTCTATTTTAAGTCTATACATTTGACAGCTTTGCTGCCTTGTTTCAATTTACCTATCCCCTCCAAAAAAATAGAATTTACTAACCTTAAATTGTTGATCCGAAGAGTAGTCTATGTACGATGGTAGCACTCATCATCTTCTATGTCCTGTAAAAAGAAATAAAACTAGATTAGATTTTTTTTTTCAATTTTCCTATCCCCTTCAAAAAAAAAAAAAAAAAATTACTAACCTTAAATTGTTGATCCGAAGAGTGGTCTATGTTCGATGGTAGGCACTCATCATCTTCTATGTCCTGTAAAAAAATATGAGAATCAGATTAGATCTTTTTCAATTTACCTACACCAACTGACCCCCGCCAAAAATAAGAAAGTTTACTAACCTTAACTTCTATCGATGTGTGAAGTCAATGTGTAGAGTTATTCATCATCTACTATGTCCTGTAAAAAGAAACAAAACTAGATTAGGTTTTTTTTTTCCAATTTTTCTATCCCCTCCAAAGAAATGAAATTTACTAACCTTAAATTGTTGATCCGAAGAGTAGTCTATGTTCGATGGTAGGCACTCATCATCTTCTATGTCCTGTAAAAAGAAATAAAACTAGATTAGTTTTTTGTTTCAATTTTCATATCCTCTCCAAAGAAATGAAATTTACTAACCTTAAATTGTTGATCCGAAGAGTAGTCTATGTTCGATGGTAGGCACTCATCATCTTCTATGTTCTGTAAAATTTACCTACACCCTCCGTGTAGTCTGTGTAGTCTGTGTCTGTGTAGAGTTGCTCATCACCTTCTATGTCCTGTAAAAAGAAATAAAACTAGATTAGTTTTTTGTTTCAATTTTCATATCTCCTCCAAAAATGAAATTTACTAACCTTAAATTGTTTATCCGAAGAGTAGTCTATGTTCGATGGTAGGCACTCATCATCTTCTATGTTCTGTAAAAAAATATGAGAATCAGATTAGATCTTTTTCAATTTACCTACACCAACCGACCCCCGCCAAAAAAAAAGAAAGTTTACTAACCTTAACTTCTATCTACGTATGAAGTCAATGTCTGGTTAGAGTTGCTCATCATCTTCTATGTCCTGTAAAAAGAAATAAAACTAGGTAAGATTTTTTTTTTCAATTTTCCTATCCCCTCCAAAAAAATAAAATTTACTAACCTTAAATTGTTGATCCGAAGAGTAGTCTATGTTAGATGGTAGCACTCATCATCTTCTATGTTCTGTAAAAAGAAATAAGAATGAAATTAGATCTTTTTCAATTTACCTACACCCCCACCTCTCCCCTCCCCCCCCCCTCAAAAAAAAACNCTTCTATCTACGTATGAAGTCAATGTCTGGTTAGAGTTGCTCATCATCTTCTATGTCCTGTAAAAAGAAATAAAACTAGGTAAGATTTTTTTTTTCAATTTTCCTATCCCCTCCAAAAAAATAGAATTTACTAACCTTAAATTGTTGATCCGAAGAGTAGTCTATGTTCGATGGTAGGCACTCATCATCATCTTCTATGTCCTGTAAAAAGAAAGAAGAATGAGATTAGATCTTTTTCAATTTACCTACACCCCCACCTCTCCCCTCCCCCCCCTCAAAAATAAATAAATAAATAAATAAATAAATAAATAATAAATTTTACTGACCTTAACTTCTATCGACGTGTGAAGTCAATGTCTGTGTAGAGTTGCTCATCACCTTCTATGTCCTGTAAAAAGAAATAAAACTAGATGAGATTTTTTTCAATTTTCCTATCTCCTCCAAAAATGAAATTTACTAACCTTAAATTGTTGAACCAAAGAATATTCAATGTTCGACGGTAGGCACTCATCATCTATGTCCTGTAAAAAGAAAAAAGAATGAGATTAGATCTTTTTTCAATTTTCCTACACCCCCGTCCCCCCCCCAAAAAAAAATCAGAAAGTTTACTAACCTTAACATTTATATCGACGTGTGAAGTCAATGTCTGTGTAGCGTTGCTCATCACCTTCTATGTCCTGTAAAAAGAAATAAAACTAGATTAGATTTTTTTTCAATTTACCTATCCCTTCCAAAAATGAAATTTACTAACCTTAAATTGTTGATCCGAAGAGTAGTCTATGTTAGATGGTAGCACTCATCATCTTCTATGTTCTGTAAAAAGAAATAAGAATGAAATTAGATCTTTTTCAATTTACCTACACCCCCACCTCTCCCCTCCCCCCCCCCTCAAAAAAAAAAAAAAAAAAAAAAAGAAATTTTACTGACCTTCACTTCTATCGACGTGTGAAGCTTCGCCAGTAGCTTGGATTTCAGTTCATTTACGATTAATTTTTCTGCGTTGGTTATTCGATGTACATTTCCCAGAGCGACTAGTCCACATGGATTGAAGAGTCGAATTCACAGAAGCACACAGCGGGGAGAAAATACGAAACATTCGGTGTTTCCAGCTAGTAAAGAAACTATCCTCAAGTGCGATGCATTGGCGTAGGATCACATGAAATTTGATGGCGGTTCCCCGGAGAATATCGCTCTCACTTCGCGTCCTTTGTTCTCCTCTGGAGTGCAACGCAATATGTCCATCCCGCTTCACAATTGCCCGCTCTTAGACTTCCAATCTTAGATTGTCGACTGGGGGCGTTGCTGTCGCCACCATCCTGTCAGTTTGGACGTGGGGGTGTCGTGTGAGAGTGAGACACAGATTTCATTATTGTATTGTATATACACCTACGATGAAATACATTTAGCGTGTTCATACCTTAACTTTTTTGTTTAAAAAGAAAATATCACACATTTACTTCGGAGGGAAGAATCAATGTTAGGCTATAGTAGTTTTTGAAGGGAAAACACGCATGCCTCTCCCCTAATTATGATTGACAGTGTCCTTGCATCTTGTTGACATGATATCAACTTGAAGTTTACTAACCTGCCCCAGGCCATCATTGAACGACCTTGTCCGCGTACACTGGAACACTTATCTACAATATACACTGATCCACACTGCCCTTTGAAGAAACTTTCATTTCATATCTTGTTTCACAGATGATGACAATAAAGATAAAGTGGTAATACATTTTTGCTATAAACGTTTATGTGGAGTTGTCCATTTTTTTTGGTTGCTTTGATTTTGCAAGGAGAAAGGATAACGAAAAGATGATATGCTTGGTGTGTGTGTGGGGGGGGGGGGGGGGGGGGGGGGTAGGTAGGGAGTAACCTCCCTCAGCTCCTGTGATCTTTTGTGTTGTTTAATTAGCTAATAAACAGGAAAGAGGGGGTCGAACACGGGGGTTTCATGGTAAAAGGTCAACTTTTCCAGGAAATGACCCCCTCCTTTGAAATGGCTGGGTAAACTACAATTTCTCTTTCCTTCTTTCATTTTCTTTAATTAGTTGGATATAGAATAAAAAATGTCACGTTTTGATATCCTACATCTCCTACAATTACCCAAATGGTCTTTTATTTTTAAAAAGATCAGCAAAAAGAATACAACGAAGAGGACATTGTACATTTTATCAGAAGACTGAGTCTCTAATAACCAAAATAAAAAGTATACTTTTGGCTTTTAACGGGTTCAGGGGTTAGGGTGAGAAGTAAAAAAGTAGAAAGCCAAAATAATGAAATAACCTTAACATGATATTACACAGCTTATACGAAGCATATTTTTCTTCTTTTCTTTTGCTTTTTGTCTGTACATTTGACAGCTTTGCTGCCTTGTTTTTAAATAACACCCCTCCTCCCTTTGCGCCAAAAGCTTGTGCAGGTTATCAAAAAAGACCACTTTGCTCCACCCATTCCCCATGTTTTCTTTGTATTTATAGATGCGCGTCAACTTTTTGCCAATTATCCTTGCTTCTCATGGAGTAAAGGGCTTGGGCGAGACACAGATGTCCCCCCACTTTGGTCTGTCCCATGCTTGCGCTGCTACCCTCCAGCTCGGCCTCTCCATCTCGCCCTCCCCCCTCCGTTCCCGTCTTCAGGTTTCTATTGACCCTTCTCTCAGGTGCTTAATTGGTCGTTACCTTTCCTTGAACCAGCCTAAAATACACTGTATTATCAATATTCTGGACAATGTCCAAGTGCTATGTATACTATTAAAATTTGATAGATTTTGCGATTTGAATGTGAGGATTTTTTTATATCCCCTTTCAACCATACGACGTTGATGATATTTG
This sequence comes from Lingula anatina, assembly GCF_001039355.2. The sequence continues at coordinate 78,496 of NW_019775539.1, forward strand.
TAAAGTGTAATCTGTTCATTTAAGTGGTTCCCCACCTGCGTGCACTTTGTCAAACAGACTGATAGGTTTTCTATGTGTCGTATGTTATAAATTCTTTTTGGAATCATATTAAAATAGCAACAGAGAGAACATTAAGTAATAGTGACTATTTGAAGTAACTACATGCAGAAAGGAGTTTTAACAGGTAAATGGTCATTCATGTAACATGAATGACCATTCTCAATATACAGGTCCATTTACCGGGTTTTTTTTTTCTTTTTTTTTTCTTTTTTTTTTTTTTTTGCATTTTATTAAGATATAGCGACCGGAAGAATTTTGTCCAAGTGGAACTTAACTAACATCATTCTAGCAACTTCAAAAGTAAAAATAATAATTACTAGATTAAAATGAACTTAAATTCAAACTTTCGTTACTGTCGCTCGCAGCACCATCTCACATTCTCCAATCGATGTAGTCTTTTTACTAAGTAGAAAATCTAGAAAATCTGCAACTTGTCAGGAAGCGAGTAAGATGTCTAAAGTCTCAGAAAACGTCTAGAATGTTTATGAATAAATAAATTGAGGCTACTTTCGCGGTGTCTCTGGGTTATTGAAAATTAAAAAAAAACCTTCGTAACATCTTTATAGCGTAGGTAGTTTTTTTTGTTTGATGTTTTTGCAATATGTTAGCCATTAATACAATCCTCAGTTCAGTTACATCCACTTTTAGCAAGACGATATATGGTGACAGGGCACAGTCAAATGTTTTACACGAAACGCAGCATAACTGCGTTCTCAAAGAAAGTAGTTTGCAAAATCTTAGTTACCAGGCATTGTGAAAAGAATACTCGAGATTGAGGACGAACTATGCCAGTAAAATGAACTTATATCTCGTACCATCCCTTCAGCGCACTTTAAATTTTGTTAGTAGTAATAACGTGCGAATAATATCCAAAAGGGTTGTTATTTTTAAAACTCGTTACTAACGATACTCGTTACTAAATACGAAAATTTTGTATACAAGCAAGGCATGAATTTTTAAAATTTTAAATGATTTACACAAAACTCATTTATCACTTTCTGTCACCAGAGATACAGAAAAAGTAGAATTTGCGAATGTATCTTTAGCTTCCTTTTTCACTTCTCTGTTGTTTTAAACGGTCCTATATATTGGGAATGAGTGAATACATTTGAAAAGAGATTTTCTGGACAATGAAATAATGTATTCTGTACAGCCGTTCTTGTTATTTTCCTTATTGATCTTTCACGTACATGGTTATTGGACAATACAAATAACAATCAGTTGGTGGCGTGAAGATTGGAGAATCGATAACGGTAATTAAGGGTTCGCTCGATTATGGGTTCGCTTAATAATTGATTGTAATTGATTATATTGAAGTGGTTGTCGTCAGTAATTGCTATAGTTGCAGCAATCAAACACACTAACATTTAGCAATGATCCATGCTGTTTAGAGGTCGTCTTTTTTTGGAAGTTGTCTCTCGCAGCCAAAATGGAAACAAATATGGACACAAATTTTATTCGGCATTTTGAAAACATGCCGCTGAACCGAATGTACATGATGGTGAAAGAAATGACGTTCAAACTTTACGAAGAAATACAGAAAAAGTACAAGGAAGCAGACGAAACAGGTGACTTGGAGGTCTTGAATGAAATAGATGATGTGGCGAATTTTCTAAATGAGCGCAGGAAGGCGACGGGACATGAAGATATGATGTTGGGGACGCATGATTCTTTGAAACCAAATTTTAGTGAGTATCTCGTCAGCTTCAANCTGCCTTGTTTTTTTTTGTCTTTGTGGTGAAGGATAAAAATGTGGACCCTATTCCAATTCAAGACCTGTTAATTGGTAAACATATGAAGTTATTCAGTAAATATGCTGTTGCATTATGCTCTTTTTGGACTGGGCCTAAGCGAAATTGGAATCTGCCTAAATTCGGGACTAGGCCTGCGGCAAACACAAAGTGCAATTTTCTCAACAAGGCATTATTTGCAACACAGAACCATTAAGAAATACAATAACATTTATTTGATGCACAAAATAATCCAATGCACCTATATGTTTCATTCAGTAACAACAATTACACTTTATGAGTCAAATAATAAAAAAATCGGATTTCTCGTTTACATGGAATGAGAATTACTACACTCTAGAATATTACTTAATGTTCAAGGGCAGCTACATTAAATACTAGTACACATTACAATTTTCAATAATTCACTAAAATTAATCCAAATTTTGTAGAGCTGCATGTTGGTCTCAGTTTTTATCAAGTAATTATTATTCATTAACAGTATATTTCTCACAAGACTGCAAAAGAATTTAGTATGCTGAAAATGTACTTCTTCGGACAGCTGATGAAAGGTGTGGATTAGGCTCTGGCTCCTCTGTCATGACCTTGACCTTCACCCACTCATGTGTCCTGCTAGACTGGCGAATAGCATCGATTACTGTCTGGACATATAATGCATCCTCAAAAGTTGCTGCTCTATGAACGGGCTCTTCCAACCACGCATGGCGGTCTGCTGTGCGTGCACACGCATCACGCAATACACCCACCAGCTGAGTAAGCCCTTCCAAAAACGGAGCAGAAATGTCGGTGTTTTTCAACAGCAATCGCAGCATGGGTTCACTTATGATTTCCCGTTTTTCAGGTGTGATGATTTCCCCTCTGTCACTTTTATTATTAAATAACTGCAAAGTGGATCCGTTCACCACCAACCTCCCCTCCGTCCCACACACCAACACCTCGTGGACGAAAGTCCCGGGCAGGTGGGAATTTAAGCTGATACTGACCGAGACGCCATTACTGAGCTCCATCTGAAAGGAGCAGAAATCATCGCTAGTGATCTGCCGTACCCCCTGTATCCCAGCAGTCCTATCAACATAAGTCTTCAGCATTCCATTCACATGTTCTGCCTTCTGATGTGTGAGGTAAGTCACCAAATCAATGAGAGCTCCACCATACGTATTCAACACACCTCCCCCCATGCCTTCTTCACACATCCAATCGTATTTCTCGTTTAATAAACTCCCACACTGCACCCGTGCCTCGATGACAGTCACAGCCCCAATGGAGCCCTCGTCAATGTACTGCCTGGCTTTCTGAAGAGCAGGGAGAAATCGTAGCCCGTACCCCACTATAGCCATGAGTGAGGGATAGTAACAGGCCGCTGTGACCATCTTGTAGGTTTGTAGCTGACTGAGACCCGCAGGAGGACAGCACAGGACATGTTTACCTGGAGAGATTGAAAGATGCTTCAGAACACATTTATAACAACATCTGGAATAATACTCTACCTGTCTAACATGAGTTCTATATTACTGTATACAGCTGGAAAGAAAGCATTTTTTTCAACCAACAAACTTTTCTGTTAAATTATTATCTATTTCCTGTTCTATATGTCATGAACAGAGCAAATGTTACAATTACTGATAGAAATAACCGAATTCAATAATAGGCTGGCATAATTATGTGCATCCTTGGTAAATATTATACCCCATCTTAAAGGCTGAAAATAAAACTTACAATTCTTTTTTTTTTTTCATTTTTTTAATGAAATTTGGACTATTATTTTCCTTTCTATATTTTAATTAACCTTACCAATTCCTAAAGCCTTTACAGCAATGGGGGACTGGAGATGAGGAGAACAGCTGATAACTACCAGCTCTACATTCTTACACAACAGAGCCTCATCCACCTTGTTAGTACTAAATGGTATATCCAGTACTTTGGCTGCCTCGTCAGCCTCTGTCCTTGTACGCCCCCAGATTGCTTCTACCTGAAATGAGATTTTTCACAAAATGTGTCAGACTACAGTGAACATCTAAAAACACTCACTAATTAAAGCCAATGCTAGAGCCCTTCTAATAACTGCAAGGCACCTGAACAGTGGCCCGCTCTCCAAATATGCTCAATTATTTGTTTTAACATAAATTTTTCTAAAGCCATTATCCACCAAAAACTTGTCTAATAGATAAACATTCTGTGCAGCACCCTGACTAGGTGTCACCACAGGTGAAATAATGGTATAATGAAAATAACGTTTATCTCCCTGTTTGCTCATAGGACTGAAGGAAAGTTAATTATGCAAAATATTGGATGGCATGAGGGGCTAGCTACTGCACTATGCTATAAAAGATATTTCAGCAATGGCAAAAGGGAATATTTCTGATAAAACAGTCAAGTCCTATACTAGGTACAACTTTGGATTGTCATAAGTCTAAAATCAATTCAGATTTAAAACTAAAAGTTTGCATTTTCCTAGTCCCTATAATATTTTAAATAAAAAATGTGAAAATCAACAAGTTTCTTGACGGAGGGTGCCCTTGCTGGAGGAGTTGGTATGGAATCCCCACCCCCACCCCAATATATTTACCTTGAAATCACAAGCCTTCAGTACAGGTACCAAGCACTGTATAGTGGAGCCAGTCCCAAACACTGCTATTCCTGGTAACATGGTTTTGCTGGTACTGGAGTTTGTGGTTCAGACAGTTCTTTTGTTCTGTCCCAGTGATCAGTGCATTCAGACTCTCTCTCAAGTATTACAATGGTGATAGCTAGCCCACCTGCAAAAAGTGGTACTTTTGTGATATACCCCTGTAAAAAAACTGCTTGAAAAGTGAAAGTTACAGGGTGGGGTGGGGGGGGGGGTATACTACAAAAGTATACCCAAAAAGTGGTCATGTTTGTCTGTTATCAACGCGCAGTATAACATACGCACACACTATTGATCAACAGGTAGAATACAGATGATGAACTTATGAGATGATGAAAATAATAGACTAAATAGTATAGAAAATACGTTTTGTTGTAAATGTTATCTTTAAAGTGCAACAACACAAGTCAACTTTGTCAAGTGCCAAATACTCCGTACAAAACCATAAAATCAGTGCAGTCCGATACTGTCTATTAGATTAGATTTGATATCATAGGTACTACTGATGCCCATTTCAATCGTAAAGAAGAAAAGTATCAAGAGGCTACTTTGTTGAACAATTTTGAGAAGAATATTTACCTGTAAGAAAACGGTGAACATCACATCTACATCTCACCTTGACCTTAAGTGTGTTTGACTGGAGCCCACGTATAAGCCATGTCAGGCCACAAATTATCGCTGTATACCATATCGAGCCAGGACCGAGATGTCATGTCAGGCCAGAGAGTTTAACAACCAAATTATGCGGTTATTAGATATTTACCATATAATAACTTATATCAGTATACTTAAAATCAATTAATAACTATATACATGTGAACGTATGATGAATATGATAATAAGTGGTGGTTAAATGTCATTTTAGTGCTCGTGCACCTTTTGGTTAACCGCGTGCATTCTGCATAACTGCAAAATAATGAATTTATCTTCTACTCCAATATTGTGACCCTACAGTTGTAAAACGATTTTCTTTACACATTTTTAACTTATCTTAAAACATGTAATGTTTTTTCTCCAAGTTTTCCTGAACAAAATTTCTATTTTCCAAGATGCAATCATTTTTAATAATTGTCCTTGCCAAAGAAATTTGGCACTCTGAAAATTTAATACTAATATTTGTTGTTTTATTTGTGATTAATAAAGTTTTATTTTTACTCAGAAATTATTCTATGTAGCATATCGTCATAACCCTATAGAAATAATGAATGGTTGGTCTATAGTTTTTGGCATATGAGCTTAGTTGATCAAATGCAACATTTGTGTTTAAATTCATTGTGTTGTGCATGCGTGAGTAAAACAAATAAGCGGTGTGCATATAAGTATGGCTTTGTTTTGGGAATCTAACGATTTTGAAAAGGAATTATTAAAAGGTCAGGTCTAGTTTAAGGTTGAGCAGGTAAAAAATACAATAAACTGTAAAAAAAATTATGTCTGCACTGAATACACTTCACAATAAGAAATTGAGCACATCTAATAAAACTAATTAGCGTACGGTTTATATTCAATTTTTCTTGATATAATTCAAGTTTACTATCCCATCCCATTGGTTGAAAAAACGTTCCCTTCCCTCAATCTGTGAGAATATAAGCTTCCCGCAGTATTGGACTCGTCCACATTGTTTCCCCCATTTGTAACAAAGCAAGGTTGTTCATATATGTAGTGGAGTGCCATTCCATCACCGAAACCATTTGCACGGAGCGAAAATGCTGGCAACCGGTGTTATTTTTGCTGGATTGATTTTGGCCGTCCATTGCGGCGTCGAATGTAAGTATTCCATCCAGTTACTGGTAATGTGTTGCATTTATCTTGTGTGATTTAACGTTTGTCATGAAGACGATTCGTAAATGTATTTATAACGTACCTTGTCTTGCCAAAATGTGTACGTTGCCAAAATACATCGAGTAGCATGTACGAGTGTACGTCTCTGACGTGTGTTCTACTAATAACTGCCAAATGGAATGAAACTTTGTTCAAAATTGGTTTTGAAAGGGACACCAAATTAATTATTTGAAGTCCAAAGTACAAATCTAAGAGATATGATGGCTCAGTGAAATATTTTGATGGCATTTTTTTCAATGTGGAATCGACTCTTTGTACGACCACGTACTTGGCGACAGTAACATTTAAATCATTCTCATGACACCCCTCGTTTTTCTCTACCCCATTACGATTATTTTAAGATTCATTCATACTATTCAATTTTTTTTTTCATAATTTTTTTCTGGACAAACTTAAAATGTGCTGCTTTTCATTCTTGTAAATCACCAGACGTACATGTACCTTTTTGGTAGACGTACGCACCTCTTTCTGACACAAAGGGAGCACATGTAAAACGTTCTTAGCAAAAATTAATTTCTTTTCTGCGATTTCCGCTGTTCTGGAACCGCGACCAAAATTTAAATGTAAGTATTGTGGTGATTTTGGTAACGTCATTTCATTTTCTGAAGATGCCGCTATGGTGATAGCAATTGACTTGTGAAGTGCGTTTGAATTTCAATCAAAAAGAAACAGTATTGTTGCGGTAGAAAGATAAATTGCCATTCAAAATACATGCCGAAACCAAAGAGGATTTTTAAGTGATAGTTGTTTATTTTTCATTATGCGCTTGTACTCTTTCACGTTTTAAGGATGGTCAGAATAAAAACTGTATTTCCTTAAGTAGTTCGTCCCTTACCACTAAGTACTAACAGGAAGAACAATCACTTTATCTTAATGTTAATCAATCACGTGGTACCTTTCATCGTGACTTACCAGGTGGAAAACAAGAAAAATTGCTACAGTTTAAGAACCTTCCTTAAATCAATTTAATTTTATGCGCACCACATGTCCGTAGTACCAGTACAGTGTATATGAGGCAGTAATTTATCTCAAGCATAACTTGAAATCTTTACGATCTCAATAAGTCATTACTAAACAAAAACCAAAGTATGTCTTGTTTCATGGCAAATCTGGTATCCACAGGTACATAGGGTGAGATGATGAGCACGTCAAGTGGTTAGTCAGCACAAGGAAATTCGTCCTTGGTCAGAATCAAAAGAAAGTTTTCATTGTTTAGGTTTACGTGTTAACAAGTGTGGTCAGAATCTTTAATGTGTGCTCAATGATAAAATACAACATCAGGTCTGTGTTTAGCCTGTTTGGACAGCTCAAACTTCCTTTTGTTGGTGGAACACTATGAATGCTAGTCGTTGTGACGAGGCCTTTTCCGAGCATTGGTTTCACACACGAAATGCCAATTATACAGGGGTACTTTCATCATTTATGCCATAGAAAACAATTAATTCACAAGGACTGTGTTGTATACCCCTTGTATGTAAGAAGATTTTAAAGACTTGTCTTTGTTTCTATTAAGAATGTTCAACATGTTCAATATGAGATGTACATTACTTTATTATAGCTTTCTAAAACCTAGAGAACGACTGACACGAAGATAAATCATAAACCTGTACCACTACACATGAATCAAAACAAGCTTATCTTGTAGACTTGGAAGATGCCAAAGATGCCTAACTCTAGACTAATTTTATGCAAGACTAATCTCACAGAAAACAATTTTGAAATAAAAATTTAATTTTAAAAGCGATTATCTTATTCGACCTATTATTAACGCGATCCAACACTCTGCTTGGTCCCGGTGTAGCGTGACAGAGAGTTCCCCATGATAAAGAGTCCGATTCACATTCACTTGTACAGGTGAGCCTCGCCCTGAATTTTAACCCACTTAGGTCAGGCTAACCCTAACAATTATAACTAAATGGAGGGCCTGCTTTCTGTTACACCTCAGTTTCGTTACATCGGTTTCAGTCTATCGTGTTCACAGCAATCTGTCTCAGTTTATCCACAACCATACATGATTGCTGACAACGATGGTTGTCTGTTTGAACAATCTTTCACTCGTCTTGACTAATATGTGCGCATCACGGCATTGGAGAGGTTATTGAGACAACAGAAATACCGTACCTCCATACTGTATAATAATACTGTAAAATACATAACGTGTATCAGTTTAATCGGTTTATTCCCTTTTATCTAAAATTATTTCTTTTCACCATTTGTTTCATCATGTATCAGCTATCAACATATCCCAGAAAACAAACAGCGTAATTAATTTGATTAAAAAAATGTACGAATTGTTCCAGGGCCTGCGTCTGCGTGAAAATGTGCCGTTTATTAGTTTGTTTGTTTTTAAAATAAGAATACCATAAGAAGACTGGATTTCAGTGCAAAACCTGACGGCATATTCGACAGTTTACATGTACTAAGTACAGTCACGCGGTACGCCTGTCCAACGATCCCGGCCTGATGCATTGACGCCCTTAACGAAAAGTGTCCAATATCGTTAAAAGTGCCATGTTTTTTTAAATAATCATATCATTGCAGTGGACCCACCATGCGTGGAAGCTGATGGAATATTTGGCGACATCTACGACTGTACCAAGTACGTGGTGTGTGTTGGGGGTAAGGTCAGCCTGGTCCTGCAGTGTCCTCACTACAAGAAATGGGACAGATGGGACGCCCAGTGCGTGGTGCCAGAGAAGGCCGATTGCAGCAGACCATACTATGACAGTAAGCCCTTGACTGCTTTGAATGTTTTTTTTTCACTGTTATTATTTTATATTTTCATTATGGAATGTTTTTTGTACATGAATCAGCTCGAATACGGTAAGCTCCGTGCAATTATTTGAAGTGCAGAAGTGCCGATCAGTGTTTCTGACCTCTTGAACTGGCTGCAGATCTCACAGCGAAATGGGTTCATCACTTAAATTTAAGTACCATGTAGTAGAACTACTACTATCTTCATCTCTCTCTCTCTCTCTCTCTCTCTCTCTCTCTCTCTCTCTCTCTCTGTGTGTGTGTGTGAGTGTATTAATAGACATTGCTGATAGCGTCCTTTGTATTTGTTTATTAAGCTGCAATCTTGATTAAAACAGTTTCATACAAATGTTATAAATCCCTGAAATAAAGACATCTCCTTGTGTCTCTTTTTTTATCCTGAATAATGCTATGAAATTTAAACACCTAGATTGGAAATATCACGATATCTTCCAGCTGCGGCTTACAAGAAGGAGCACGTCTGTTACGACGGCGAGGAGGCCGACCCCGAAAACTGCGCCGGATTCCTGATCTGCCGCTGGAACGTTCTTGCCCGCATGACCTGCCCTGGTAACCTGCTGTGGGACGACTACAAGAAGAGCTGTGAGAGCCCAGATGAGGTCCAATGTGGCGCCAGACCAGTGCTTAGAAATGAAGGTAGTTATTGCTCCAAAACATCTTGTTCTTCTTCAGGCACTTGCATAATTAAAAAAAAGGAAATAACCTTGAATGTCGGAACGAATGCATTAAGCATTGGTAAGTATAGGAAAATTACCTCGGGAAAATCCATTTTTGGACAAATTGAAAATTGTAGGCCTTAATGTTTATAAAGACAGGAGCGTAGTCAGGTTAACTTTGGTGCATTTAAAATAGCCAGGCAAAGAATCAAAAGCATCTGTTAGCCTATAGAATGCCCTGCATTTGACACGAGTTCGGTCATCATATCATTTACATTGTGCGTGCTGATGGAAGGACATTAACGACGTCTAGAACGGGTGTCATTCATACGTACCTTGGGAACACACACCGTGCTCTATTGACCACTAATGTTAGGAAACCATAGAAGTTTTTACACTCCATCCCTGCGTCCAGACTGGCGAGATTTCAGGTGACGATCGGTCTGGTATTAAGCCACCACTTAGAGTTTTAGCCAGAAATTTTAGACCATGGGAGGCGTTTTTTTTCTGAAAAAAGTTGACCTTTTTACTATCTTAGTTGACCCAACTTAAAAATGGTATAGAACCTAGAATAAACTTTGAATCAGTGAGAACCTTTTCTCGGCAAAACGGCGACTATTTGGAGCCACCAGACTCCCCCCTCCCCCCGACTTCGGACCTGCCACTTGCCTTCTGTGCCTCTTTCAAATGGGATAAAACTGCTGGGGCGTTGAAAAGACAAGTATAAATTAAATGACTGTGTTGAAGTCATTCCATGCGCCGGAACAAGTGATCTATATATACTAAATGGCAAATTGCACGAGCGCCGTGACGGTGTTCACCTGAGCGTTTGCCAGGAGAATACAGTAGATCCATTGTTCACAGCGTCACACACTCAAATCAAGAGGTATGGATACATGCATTTCTTTTTAAAGTGTTCGTATGATATAAAGATCTGGATTTGAACAAAATACGATGTCCCCCCCCCTCCCCTCCAAAAATGCTCCTGTTATTACAGGGTAGTACGACATACCAGAAAATTTCCATCAGGGAATTTCAGAAAATCTTATCTGTGAATGAATAGATTTTCAAGAATATGTATATGGTGACAACAACTACCTGTCTACAAGCTAAAAAACAATCCCTAGTTACTGTAAATTTGTAAGACCCACTTGCACTTGATACTGAATGGGCAGATACGTGTATTTGTAGTGTGCTTCAAGAGAGATGGCGTGCGGAGCTGGGGGGGGGGGTGTCGGGTCTTCTTGTAAATAGCTTTCCGGTGTTATATGCACTAAGGAGGGAGTCCCTTGTGCACTGACATCATGCTAACCCTGACCTGTATGAATCAAATACAGGGTGGACTCGCTGATACACGGACCCTCGATTTCTTCACAGAGCAGTGCGCGACTCTTGCTAACATCTCATATGAGCATTCATTGCATCAGCTCCCAAAGCCATTATCTCACCATGCCCTGCCCGTGCTAGGCTCGACGAGGTGAGGAAGAGGGGCGATGGGACGGGTTGAAAAATATTGCATTGCCAGATAAGCCCTCGTTAAGTATTAATTTTACTCGCTGGTTGCGTATTTGAGATGGAGGACGGGCGGCATGCTAGGACGTCAGATAAGAATAATATGCATTGTTAACGCAAATTGATGTAGGCCGCATGCCTGCAACCCAGCGCCGTAAACCCAGCTATTTGTACTATTTTAATTCTTGCCACGTCTTAATTGACTAATATAAATATGTTTTCTTACATGTTCTTACATACTTCTTTGTTTCTGGTATATATATATATATATATATATATATATATATATATATATATATATATATATATATATATATATATATATATATAAAGAACGGTGACTTGTAGGCCCATGAGGCCGGGTGATGTATTTATATCATAGGTCACGTTAATAAATAAATACTTACATGTTTTGCTTAGGGCAATTACCAAAGGAGTTTATATCGAGCAAAGGGTTAACTGTATTTATAAAACTAACTTTTATTTTCCATATTCAGATACTAAACATTGTTTTTTAAAGACATTATCTATGTAATATTAAAGATTGCTTTAAACTTACTATAGAGTCCTCCGTACCAGTATAATACTACAGATCCCTCAGTTGCTGGGGACCTATTCCAATCCATTCATTGCATGTTATCCCAACACGATAGAAGACATAAAAGCTGAACAAGATCACGACTAATTTGAAAAAAATTCTTGCAGTTTGCCCCCATCCATCCGGCGATTACGAGGAGCCTGCAGGCTGCAGCCAGTATCTGACCTGTAAGAATTACCTCGTCTACAGATACCGTCCATGTCCCAAAGGTCTGGTCTACAATGACTACGCCAAGGCTTGCGACTGGCCACGCAACGTCCAGTGTGGCTACCGCCCTCTCTACTCGGACAAGATCGACCACGTCTTCCACTAAGTGTAGATTGTTCAAAGTATTGTCACCCATTGCGGTGGCGAAGATAACACTCAGTGATTGCAGTAGAGAAGACAGGTTGTGAACTCTGCTTCACTGATTGTGTTAGCTGCGCAGACAGTGCATTCAAACCAGTGTGCACACCTTGGTTGATTCCGTACTGTCATTCACCGAACGAGCAAAGTGAACGGAATCACCCGAAGTTTGTCAAGCTGGGTTTAGACTTGATTTTAAAATGGATTTGAGTTTAAGAATTTATAGAATGAATAAAAAAAGTACGTAGGTATCATTACATTTTATTTATTTATTTATTTATTTATTTATTTATTTATTTATTTAATTTTAAGAAATAATGCCAACATATTTCTCGCAGCCCAGAGAACGTATCTTGTCAATGCTGATTTTTTTTTCTTCAAATAAAAAAGTAAAAACCTAAAACTTTTTTTAGCTTTCCTGGTTTCACGGTGTTGATTAAAACACGTGGAGTATATCCACAACTGGTAAGCTGAAGTCAGAGTCATTTCGATAAATGGGTCTTGTTGGATACTATACATTGCCTGCTAATTGTTTTAGATTAACGATATGTCATGTAATCAGCAATGAATTGGATTACGTTAGGCGTCTCCCATCAATGATGAAGGTGAAATGTTCCTGTGTGTGAGCTATAAAATGGAATTAGCACTTAGATCGATATCTAAGGGATCACAAGAAAGTTAAGTAAGCGAGCCCATCACCCCCTTCAAATTTCCTAGAAACGGCAATGATAAATGTAACAGAGCGTGTGGCTGCTTGAAAAATTACATAGATAATTTGCATTTGTTACGCAAGAGGCCCTTTTGAGTGTCAATCTCTGAAATTAAAACTAACAAATGCCGTCAGGAGTTCTTGGAAACAGTTTAAGAATTGTTAGTCACTTATTACTTCTCATGCTACTCAACCAAATGTCTGTTCAAATGGCTCATGTGATTGTAAGGAGATTATACATTTGGTGCATTTGGTACATTTGGTGCTTTTTCTTCCATATTCTATGCAATCCATTCCTCACTACATGTAGACAATTCTTACTATTACAATTGCTTCATTGCCACTTCTACATCATCTTCATATTGCTTTTTATCTGTTTATTTTCTGTCGGAGTTTTTTTTTTTTTTTTACTGATACCGATTTTAACTCTTATATTATGAACTCACATTTCAATGATGCCTGTCACATACATCATTAATATTCCACCCTATCAATTCTCAATCACCTTAGACGTCATAAATCTGGGTGTGAAATTACAACAAACACTACAGAACTGTTTTGCGTCTTAAATGTTGCCAAACAAAGGTTAAATTTGGGTTAAATACGCCTTTGAACAAATGTTTGTCAGGCAATCAGATTAGTGTACGAGCGCAGCTAGATTGAATAAATATGGACAATATTAAACTTGGGATGACATGTATTATGGATAGGATAGCGACCATTTAAGCTCTCGGCTTATCTTCAGATACAAGCCGTGTAAAAACGCCCGAGAAGGGAATTCTACTACTTTACATTTTATTTTCTTTAAAAAGTTTGAATAAGTCGTCATGAATTTGACTTGACAGCGGCACTGTTACAAGGAGAAATCGTAAAAGCCGCGTAAAACGTTTGTTCTTTTTTTACAGAATAATTATCTTGAAAAGTTTGAATACCTCACCATGAAGTTGACCTGACTGTTCAAGGAGAAATGGATATCGTACACCCAGTGTAAATTTCTGAAACCCAGTGTAGATGGTAATTTCGTGATTTATGGTCCATTAAGAAAGCATGGGCAATGCAGGACACACACAGGGAGATTACATCAATCCATAGGACAACTACGTGGTCAGCTGGGTGAAGTTTCTCGGCTGCCAAATAAATCCATGGGACTGCAGTTACTTATGAAATATTGTCAGGAAATCAGCCTTAGTCCCGACTGCGAATTCTAAACCACTGACTGTTGCTGAAAATTATATGAATTGGTCGTCACATCGGTGGAAAATATATGTCCTTGTCTTGTTCCAAGGGATATGGGAATCTAGCTTTTCCTTGAAGGATTTTAAATTTTCAAATCTAAATTGGCTGGCAGTGTCACAAAAGTTGGAAGTTTAAATTCATAACAACATTTTATCGTTGGGGTTTAAATCAAAAGAAAGAAAAATGTCAAAAGCCAGTGGCTACACTGCATGCATTTCAAGGAAGTACGTTTGCCAGCTTGATTAATTGGTTTAATTTCTTCGCGAAGTCACGCCTGTGCTCGTAGACGGCAGCGTAAAATAGCCTATCAAGTCCCGATAATTGAACTTCCCAGCAAGTTTATTCTAATTTCAAGGCACATGTATGAGTAACATCTACCTCGTGGAAGTGTGTATATAATGACACGAGAAAGGTAGTTCACGGACACACTTCTTTAAGAGGATTTCACTCAACTTCTGCTGGAAGGAATTTCGAAAAGAAATCTGTTGAAAAACTCTTGGGTTACACTGTTTGACGTAACTTGAATATCCAAAGGTAAGCTTATTTATACTGCAGTGGTCTTGAGTATAGTCAGTACATATTTTATTAAAAGGCGGTCCTCAGTTTCTCTATGTACAATTTTTCACAGTCAGATTTACCTGAATACTAAGATCAGAGAATCTTAACATTCAAATTTAATTAAAAACTGTAATAATAATTTTGAGATGGATATGAGCAAAAATCTTTTTACAATTATAAAGTAAAAAAGAAAGTTAACAAATATTAATACCTTGTGTATTCCATTATTTGGATTTTCAAAAACATTTATTTTATTTTGTAAATTACCTTTATAATAGGTAAACAATTACTTAAAGAATTGCAACCATCTTTCAGGAGTAAAAAATTTTAAGGACTGGACCAGCTCCGATGTCTTAATTTTCTTAAATGTTTTACCCATTATTAAAGGTGAAAAATAATGAACGTACACGCAAACAAGACATCTATTAACATTTAATCATGAAGCGAAATGAAAGCTTTGATGAAGCACTTGTTAAAAATCTTAAACATCTAGCTATTTAAGTCGAACCACCTTATTAAATTATTTGTTGGACAGCAATCTTCAAAGGGAGTAAAACACACTTACATCATACTTGAATTGCAATAAGTATTCTTAATGCATTTTCTTCGAACTTGTCACGATGTAATACACTGTGATCCATGTAACGTATTTAAACAATGACATTTAAATCTGAATTCGTCTAATTGTTACGTGACCCCATACACGTTGTTCGTTGCGCTCTTCGTGTAAATGTAGAGTTCCTACAAGTTAATACAAGCTGCAGGCTAACCGCACTCATGTTAAATCATTTTAAACATGTGTTGGCTATTGTACAGACACGTTAAATGATTTATTTTCAAATAACTGAAATAGATCTCAAAATGGTAGAGCTTACGCTACTAATGGCTACTGCGCCACATGTGAGGAGACAATAAATCTCAGGGTGCCAAAATACTGAACATGAATCGATGTCGCTTTTCAAGTTCAGTTTTTTCTATTTGTTTAAAATATTATATACCATGAAATGTTTCATTAACAAAGATACTATTTCGTTTGAAAAGGAAGTCTTTTCTTGAACTTGCATTTGGTATTTATATATTAAATCAGCACGGTATTTTCACAAAGATTTTCACGCGATCTTAGAATGCATTCCCACAGATTTAGATCGATCCATCTGGATCGACCTAACTCCCTGGGGGTTCACGCTAAATTGCTGTCAGCCGAGCGCGCACTATAGTTAGCCCCTTACAGCTTTTAGTAGGCGGGACAGACATTTAAGCCGGCTAAGCTGACAGTAATCTAGTGAGACTCCCCACGGGGATAGATCGATCTAAAATCTGTGAGAATGCAGTCTAAAACACACATCAAATTATGCACTACGCACCCTTCAGCCAAATTCTTCAGCATAGTTGTTATACGTAAGTTTGGTTGTTAACATTCAGACAATTACCTTCCGTGGACACAGTTTCTTTACTTCATATTACATATGCTCTGCACAATCACACTATCTGCGTTTATTTTCTTTTGCGGGCCATTTAACACCGATGGACTTCACCGCCCTCTAAAACCCCCAAACAAAGTAAACGATCATGTTCAAGGTGCGCTATGATAATTCCATCTTTCAGTCTAATCGACACCTTGTATTTGATCTACGGTCTCAAAATAAATACAGCGTTTCTCCTCAGTTGAATGCGGCTCCTTTGGCCACGATGTGCACTTAGTGAAAGTTGTGACATTACTGTATTTTGATTTCTAGTGTGAGTATTTGGATTCCCTGCGAACAATGAGCAGGCCAAGCGTTTACGCGCAGGTCGTGGAAGTGATCTCGAAGCCCACGTCGGAGAGAAAGGACTTCGAGATCGCACCATTGTTACCGTGGTTCAAGAAAAAATCGGAGCTGTTTAAGGATCTGAAATCAGGTGAGCTTATTTCCTCTTTTTGCACTTTTTCTTTGGGGGGGGGGGGGTCTGCATGGCTTGAGTATTTGAAATGTTAGTTATGCCAACTTCAAGATTGGTTTTGGAAAAAAATTCTTTAGGACCCAAAAACAAGTTTGTCTACCTTAAAGGTCAGTTTAGCATAGAAAGCTTCTAATGTGCCAATAAATAGAATAGACTGAATTTGCATTTTTAAGAGTCTGTCTGATTTTGAAACCATTTTAATGAATATCAATTAATTTAAAGCAATAGCCTTGTTTATAGACCTTGAGTCCGACACATTTGCCCTTTAAAAGGTCAGGAAAGCCTTGAACTACTTTATAAGTACTAATTTCACTAAAGAAGGCGTACTTTCACACATGATCCTTCAGTTCAAAGGGTGCTAATAAGCACTGATTATACCCATTAATCAAAAATCACATTTACGACCGGACTTTTCTTTACGCTTACCCAAAACTGAACAGTGAAAAATCGCATTTGTTTTCTAATCGTCTCCTTTACCTGCCACGGTTAATAAAGTCATCATTTTCTTCCTCGACAGTAACAAGGGTTAAACGGACATGGTTGCCAATAGTAAACCTTTGCCCTGGCTTGAACTGAGCACAACAAGGGGTGACCCGGCAATATGTCAATAAAGACGGCGGACTCTTAATAACGATGGAAGTTAATTAATTCTGATAAGCGGTGCCAGTATTAATAAAAACGGTACGTGTGCGCCACTAATTGCAAACTCCTTTGGTCATGGTACAAAGGAGCTGAAATACTGAATTTTTTCACGCCATCCGTCTACGCAGATCGACTCAATCCTGCGGGGACTCTCGCTTAGTGCAATCAGCTTAACTGAATGACGTCGACACGCCTCCTCTTATTTCAACGTATAATAACCAGCTTTTCTGTATTATGGCCAGGAGCAGGCATGTTAATCTGTTAAGCTGATGACACTCAGGAAGAATCCCCGTAGATTTAGGTAGTTCTACGTAGACCTATGTGTCTATAGGAACGGGGCCTTACACACAGTTTGTGCATGATGTTGAAAAGTGTCCGTGCGTTAAAGGGATAACAACTGTTCATTTTGGCCAAAAAATTAATTTTCCTGGGTAAACAGCAATTTTCCCATACTTACCAATGGTTAATGAATCCATTTCTAAATTCAAAGTTACTCCCTGTTTTTTTTTTTTTTTTCTAAAAAGTTCGTTTTTTTATTTATTTATTTATTTATTTTTTTTTTTGGAATAATCTCTTGTTACTGAGTATAGCCATCTATGGAGGTCACATGGTCCGATGGCAAGCACATACATGTATTTCAGATTTATTGCTACAATTGCCGTTTTTGTGGTAAAAAAGAATATATAATATTTCTCTATGAGTTGTTTACAATGTATTTATTGTAAAATATAGATTTCATACGAAGAGTTCTTATCCCTTTAAGATACTATATAGACTGACGAGTAAGTGTTAAACAAGAAACATCTGCTTTCTTATGTTCCAATATCGAAAAAACCTCTTGACACTTGAAGAAAATTTCATATATTAAGGAATTTTATTCGACTATAAAATGTAATCGACCGCGTACATAAATATATCTATAGTTAAACCATTCAAAGGACCAACTAGAGTTGTACTTAATATTAAAATATTTGACCAGTTGCCCAAACAAACGAGGTCATCGATTTTTATTATTTTCTTGCCATTCATTTGGATCGAAAACCTTAAAAGCTTTTTTTTTTTTTTGGGGGGGGGGGGGAGGGGCTGTATTTATTTAAACTCCCCATAACGTGCTGAAAAATTATTGTGTTTCTTTGCTCTTGTTTTACCTTGCTGGAGGTAATCGTCGATACTGATTTCAGCCCGTGTCGTCTTTTTTACAATGGGTCAAGTCTGAAGGATTACAAGCTTGTTGACGTACAAGGAGGACAGGTGTCCAACTTGCGAATAAGGGGCAGATAAGGGGAAAAAAGGGTCAATCAGCCACTCAATGTGTCAACTTTAACAGTTAATAACCTTAACCTTTACCGATTATCATTATTACAAAATGAAAAATCACTTTGACAAATCCCTAAGCAGTATTTTTTTCACTGTCAACTTAACCACCTGAGCAAACATATGACCAAGAATGTTTCAATCAAAGATACTACACAATATAGCGCCCATAATTTTCCCCCGTGACTTTAACCACTAAATGTACATATATAGACGGTTAATAAATCGAAAATCCAAACGAAATAATCTGATCCCTAACGTATAGTAGTGCTCCGTACATATAGTTGACGGAGATCAAACAATGTCACCGAGTCCTCATCGCGTGGTACGGTAAGTGGATTATGGGGAAAAGTCAAGACGTTAGGCAAACGATATGTGATTCAATACCACTACGGGTTGTATTTAAGCTTATGGCAATTTGATTTTCATAGTTTGATATTACGATTGAATCTTACTGAACTGGCCTTTATAATTTAGGTTTAAGACCGTTATTAGTATCTTTGTCCGCCAAGAAAAATTACACCTTATTCTCGAGGTCACGACTTTTCACAAATGGTTTAAAACAAATTGGTGGTAAATACCGCGAGTCGTGCTTTATACATGTATATATTGGGTTCAGCGCTTGTGATCGGTTGGTAAAAACTAATTTCAGTGTGACAGCGAGTGGTTGTCTAATTTCAACGAACAGACACAATTAATGGCCCTCTAAGAAATGTTGGTTTCACATTTGCTCAACAAGGTATGATGTTAAACACGTAGACACTCAATAAAACTCGCGATCGCCACCAGTTTCTGCGTCGTTTGGCGAAAGACCACCGTGGTGGATGTCTGCACCGCGTGTCGGATAGTACAATAACACATGTTTCTGAAACATGTATTACGTTTGTGGTCCTGTAGCGGAAACGCCATTGGTTATTTCTGTTCTGTTTTGAAATTTCCAATTTTTTCGGATTTATCATATTTGGACTTGATGCATTTAGATCTGACTCACTGCCCCGTGGAAAATCATCTGGCAAATGAGGCACAAGGGGGATGATGGTGGTGGTGGTGTGTACATGTATGTGTGTGTTGAGAAGGGGGGGGGGGGTCAATGACGTGACGTGACGTGGCGACTCGCCGAGCAAAAAATATTTGTTCCTGTGCCCCCCCCCCCCCAACCCTTCGGCTTGCAGATAAGGCTAACGACTGTAATTATAAGGACGTTTTCAAACTAGATGTAGAAGGACCGCTTCATAAACGATCACGCCACTCCTGAAGACCATGACGTCATGACCATGACGTCATGGTCTTTATAAGCGATCACGCCACTCCTAAAGACCATGACGTCATAGGAGACAAAGTATCTGCTTTCCGTATCTATTGATAAAAACGGGAGCTAATGTTATTTCTGTTTAAGTATTCAATTTTAAGTTTCAAAGAGTTCAACTTTTTAAAAAACTTTTCTTCTCAGATATTCTTCATGACGTCATAAAACACTGCAGCTTTGTGAAAAACCGACAGAACCAACTGATCATACGGCAAGGAGATAAGGGGGAATGGTGAGCATTTTTTATTAACATTATCATATTATCATTATATATCACCCCCCATGCATTTGTCATATTGAAGTAAGAATGTAAAGGGAATACTTAATGACTGCAGGCTAAAGAATAGTTAAATTTAAACTATACTTTGTTTTACGAAACATCTTTTTTTCGTTAAGCTTAATTTTCGTGAAATAGTTATAGGTTGTTTGAGGCTGTATTAGACTCCATAAGAGATACAGAAAGAAAAACGAATAAAAGGTGATTGGGAAGTACAGTGTAAGATTTTTTTTCAAATACGTGGGTCTCTATTGCGCTAAACTTTCATGTTGTACTAATCAATCAATTGCAAGTAAATTTATTTTTCAGTTTCTTTATCCTGCTTAGCGGTAGAGTGTCTATCTATATCTTCTATGCAAAGAACATGGATTCGTCCGAGAACGAGAGCACAGAGCACGAGAGTGACGTCACAGACGATGAATACATCGTACGAGACCGTCGAAAATTAGGAACCTACGTCACAACTCTAAGTTAGTAAAATTGACGTCACTTTCCAAGCAGTAATTTACTTCGTCATTGCCCCTCTTTATTAATCCTTGCCTTATTAACACCTTTTCAATGCATTAATCACAAACAGAAGGAGGTCTTAGTCGAAAACCTTAAAATAATAATCATATGTTAATTGTTCCTCCAATATATCAAACTGTCATATAATAACTATTTCAACATAAATATTTTTTCCAATAGACCCAGGTGCCACGTTCGGCGAGGTAGCTTTGGTCAGTGAGGACTGCGTTCGGACAGCGTCCATCATTTGTGACGATCCCTGTGACATGATTGTCATTGACCGAGACTTGTATACAAGGTCTGTCAAAAGTGTACTAGCCCAGGAGTTCGAGGATAAAGCCAAATTCGTGAGCACTAACCAATTTTTCGGCGGGTGGCCTCCCAAGTATAAAAAGCAGCTGGCCATGGCACTAGAAAAACACACGCTGACTTATGACAGTGTATTAGCGAAACAAGGACAGCCAGTGAATGCCCTTTACTTTATTTTAAGGTATATTTATCTTTTTTAATCATGAGGTTAACTGTTATTTGAGCACGTCTGTGATGAGAGCAATTTTTGTAAAATGGTTCCTCTGGGAATATCCTGCCCCCCCCCCCTCTGGAAATTAGAAATTTGACAAGCTAAATCATAGTTCTAAACCGTACCAAATGGCACCTTGTGCCCTCTAAAACACCATTTTTTCGGACCCGCAGGGACGAGGGTCGGCTTCGCATCCTAAAAAATCCGCCCCCCTTCATGTTATCCTGGATCCACCCCTGATATACTGTGCGAATGAAAGGATGCTGTTCACGTAATTTTTGCTATCCACATTGTATATATTCAAAACTATTAGATGAAAATAAAGGAAAAAATTATGTTGATAACTTCACTTTCTTCGCGATGGTTTGCAGGGGAGAAGTCAAATTAAGCATGGATCCACAGCTTCACTCAAGCATGTTCCCCAGCAGTCCAACCAAAGTACGGGCCGAGAGAAAGAAAGAAGATGCAAACGGCACACAAACAAAGTAAGGGTTTCTGATTTACATTAACATCTAGGCATTTACTGAACTTCTGTGATAGATTAAATATTCAATCACCTTTGCAGGTGTTTCATAACCACCTGTTGAGAGTGGGATATTTTACTCACTTTATCAACTGACCTATTCCTCAAGTCTAATCTTTTTATGGTTAATTTTTTCTTTGACAGTGCATGGAAGTATATGATATACTTCCATGATCAGAGTAAATAAACAATATACTGTGTGGGGATGCGTTTTTGAAAAAAATCAGACTTTGAAAATGGATTGAATACTGACATTAATCTTTTCTTGGTCTTTAGAGGTGCTCCTATCTCTAGAAAACTGAGCCGCGCAGTACTGCAGAAAAAGGCCAACCCGCACAAAAAGAAGGTGGAGCCACGGAAGTTGATTGACGTTTGTTGTTTAGGACCCAATGAGTGCATAGGTAGGTGGAGCTAAGGGACCATTCAGAATGAGAAGAGCCGAGTGCTAGCTAGGCCACGACCTTAATATGGCGGACGTACATGAATGTCTCTCCGCCTCTAACACGCCTCCCCACGCATTGTCCCTCAACCGGTTGAATTGAGCCGAGGTTTAATGACTGTGCCCCTGCAGGGACGACGCGTGGGGAGGCGTGTGAGAGGTGGAGAGACCATTACAGGATTAAGCGGTCTTCCTTTCATGTAGGTCCGCCATATTTAGGTCGTGGCCCAGCTAGCACTCGGCTCTTCTCATTCTGAATGGTCCGTAACACTGGAGTAACACCGAATGTGGTGTGCGCATACTTTAAAGCACGTCCTGAAGAATGATTTGGACGTCTACCACATTGTCAAATCACCAATTTCATTCGGCTTTTTAACCTTATAAAACTGCGCGAAAAGGTCGTACCGATAACATTCCATGTTCAGCATTAACTCATAGACTGCAGTTAGACTTGTTAACTGGTACATGTACATTTCCATTTTGACCAACACTTCCAGATATATTACGATAGATATGCTCGTCGGCTTAATAGATGGGGAACTAGCTTAGAGAAACTGATTATTTGGCAAAAAGATTTATACAATTTTTTTGGTACTTTCAGGTGATATAGAAGTTCTGTTGGAATATGAGACCTTTCTCCAGACGGCAAAATGCACGCAAAAGACAGAAATTCTGACTCTCGACATGAGACACTGGGATCGACTGTTTGTGAAACGCCAGCCAAAGACCATTGAAAAAATGAGGCAAGGCTTGGAACTGCGTATACAGTGCAGAATCACAGACGTTGTTGAAAAGCACATACCGTTCATGAAGCAACTTCTGTCGAAATCAAAACAGTATAATATCATTATTGAGAATACAGAAAATAGCAAAACTTTGTCAAAAATGAACCCCACGAAAAAGGACGATGCTGTAGACATTGTGCCACCATGGGGACCTCTGATAGATCAGTACGCTCCAGGAACCGTTTTTCACAGAATTCGCGCTAGAGAACATCGACGGAAGTTACGTCAGCTGAGAGACGAGCACCGAAAGTCGTTAGAACATCCAACCAGTGCAGATGAGCTAATCGACTTCAACGATGATTCTGCAGTCAGACTTCCTAAGCATCTTCAGAGACTGATCTCGAAGAGGCACCCACAGCCTAATGGCATCTCTAGGACTGAAGAAATTCAAAACGATGTTCATGGTCTCATTGTGACCAGTACGGACGCATCTCATGCTAATTTGGACGATCTCGAAAATAAGATACAAAACTGGTTGGGACCAGGATCTCGGTTGCGAGACAAAAATAGAGTCGCCAGGCTGCGAAGAATAGATTTGGAGGTAAAAAAAGCGCAACTATGATTATGTTGGTTGTACACATCCTTTGTGTGATGTTGTTTTGTGTATGCGCACGCGCGCGCGTGTGTGTATGTCAGAGAGAGAGAGAGAGAGAGAGAGAGAGAGAGAGAGAGAGAGAGAGATCAAACATAGGTTAACCGTGAATCGACAACCTCATTACAAACCAGGTCAAAAGGTGATTGACAATCTTAATTTTTTTTCTGTTTGAAAAATTGACACATTCATGTGCTGTTGACGCAGGAGTTAGATGACAACAAAGTAAACTGTTTTTTTTTTTTAATTTGCTATTCTAGGCCATGGAGCGCAAACCGGTTCCAGGAGTCCGGGTCTTCGTAAAGCCAAGACGAGCCCAGTCGGCCTCTGATCAGTCACGTGACGGTTCTATAGGAACGCCACCAGATGATTACTCTGACTAAAAAGTGTTTCATGCAGAATGTTTAAGACTTTGGTTAACATAAAAAACATGTGTATTATTAAAAGCATTTGAATTTTCTGAATATAATTTGAAAACGTTTTTTAAAAAGACATTCATTTTGCTTTATAGCAACAATTCCATGTTTGAACAACTCACACATTCCGGTGGAATTATTTTGAATATAAGCTATAGCTAGTTTCCATTTCTTTTCTGCAGCTACGAGTACGTTTATACCATAAAACTGTTTTCTGAGATAGGCTGTAAATGTATTGTTTAATGCCAGAATTGTTTTTTAAAAAGGCACTAGTTTCTGGTTTTCGGCATCGTTTGAAAAAAAAAACAAAAAACTGACACTAGTTTTGGGGTGTCAGAAGCCAGAATCCGTTTTGAAAAACAATACTATTTTGTGGTCGCCAGACTCGATTCTGAAAAACGACGTTAGTTTCTGGATGCTAGAACCGTTTTTGAAAAGACAAAACTGAATATTAGACACCAACTTCAGCCATCTCAATGAGAATGGCAAAATCAGAATCAGATAGCAGTCAAATAAAGTAACAATAATTTAGCCACAGAGTTTTTATTGTCCCATCCGTGTTCCTAATGAATAAGTAAAATAATTTTACTTGTATCCGTACTTAAAGAGATTGAACATAAAATCATGGGCTTTCGGAGTATTTGACTATTTTCAGGTACCTTTGATAAAGCATATTTGGAACTGAAAAGTATGCATAACTAAGATACTGGAACTTACATTGCACATGTACATAAGCAACTGACCAACGTTGCGGACTCAACCTCAGGTCTTTCTCTATGTAACGGCCTGGGTGGACTGGACACCTGATTTATCTACAAACGGCTAGCAATAGTCTCCAGCTCCCAGCCCCATATGTGGGAAATGTTAAACATGAGGCTTCCTTTTTTGTTGAGGACTGGGTTATCTACCCCCTTCCAAATAGCTTCTCTGGTTGCGTTTGAAGACTGTTTCGAGCCGTATATCAATAAATCAGGTGACCTGTCCATCCAGGACCTTTAAATAGTGAAAGGTCTCAGGTTAAGACCACAACGTCGATCAGTAGCTAATGCAAGTTCCGGTATCAGAATACTTATTATACATATTTTTCATTTTTATTCTACTGGATGACTAAAACATAGATCTCATCTTAAACTGTTCAACAGCGGACATAAGAAATTCTCACGTGGCTTCATATGCTGCTAAAATCAACTACAACTTTCTATACCTATCACAAAGCATTTTTCATGCAATGTTTCTTTGACCCTTAACAAATATAAATCAAAGTCCATGTTCCATGCGTTTTTGGTGTCCTGGGTTCTTCGCTTTCAAGCTTAACAAGGGTTATCAGGTTTTCCTTGAGTTTACCGTTTACATTTGTCAGAAAGTCTATATATATATATATATATATATATATATATATATATATATATATATATAGAAAGCTTCGTCACGACCGCGCGCGTGCGCAGTACTGAAGACGTGTCACAAGTGTGCGTACGGATACGATAACTTGTTTTTTTATGGTTCTTTTTTGTTTTCTTTTTCTATCATGCTCCGTCTTTTGCTATGTTGAAGTTTATTTCTATATTTAGTTCATACAATGGAAATTTTGTGCCCCAGAGAAATTTAATCAACAATTCAAAGAATTCAAAATAAACTTTTCCCGTCGGATGCAGTTACGCAGTTGGTTTACTTCTTATCAAGAACGGTTTGGTGGGACCAGCTCCCAGCTGAAAGAAAAAGAAAAACTTTATTCCTTTATATTAAAATCAATTCATAAATTCTTAAACCAGTTTGTTTATTTGTTGAGCTTCTATGTCTTTTACAAAAGCACAGTACTGGTACGTTACACCTTTGACGCACAGTAGCTGGTCACTGGGTCGCCTAGTCTACTGTAAAAATTTACTTATGATTCTTTATCGCATTATAAGTGGCATATCTGCAAACTTTACAAATACATTCAAATCTGCAAATTAAAAATCTTTAACAGACTATTAACAAAAGGACAGACAACTCACGTCCGCGCTCGGTTCGGGTGTCACTATCTCGTCTGCTGCGTCGGGCGGCGTCAGTGCAGTATCGTCTGGTGGCTAAAATATTGGGATAAAATGGTTTGATTTTTAAAAATAGCGAAACATGGATGTGCCATCGACCAAAATCTAACTTTGACCTTATTTACATTATCAAAGACCAACAGCTATTTCTATAAATTCTATAAATGATTCGTAAAGTGAAATGTGATTTTATCACTGCATGCTTGATATGAGTATTTTCAGTAACATGCTATGATGCTTTATTGTGGTAGAGTGATATTTAATTTGGAATGAAAATAAAAATCACAGTTAAAAAAAAGGCACCGGCGTCGACACTCTGTTCCCTCGCCTACAGTAGGCCTATAGGAGGGGGGAGGCTCAGCTATTGACAGTGTGGCTCACGAACTCTCAGACCTAGCGAGGAAGCTGCTTTTCTAAAGCTCGATTTCTATATGACGAACGCCCAATTGGTATATTTTGACATGTGAATCGACAGCTAGGCAAGTTTTTTTCTAAAGGGAATGCACCATTCAAATCATACATATGTCATAGCAGATCACTTTCAAACATTTCTTAGGGTGCGCTCACAATGAAACTATCATACTAGGTAGATCGATCCAACTCCGATTAACTGAATGATGCACCTCCTCAAACGGCTAGGGGTTAATTAACTTTTGCGTGCGTTCGATTGCACTCAAAACGAAGTGATAAAAGCTTCCAGAATCACCCCAAGCTGCTCGAGGAGGCGTGTTTTTCAGTTAATCTGATTGCATTCAGCGATAGTCCCCGCGGAATTGGATCGACCTACCTAGTACGAAAGTTTCATTGTAAACGTAGCCATAAATCAAGATCAACTCACCACAAGATCTGTGGCGTAAGGCCCGTAAGCGTCAGTATAACACGTGGCCGCGCTCATACTGCCGTCGTTGCGGTCGATGATGATTTTGGGGCACTTCTTTCCGGGACAAGAATTGTCGTCACCATCTTCCCTGTCGTATTTTCCCTCAAAATATAGGAAGAGCAGGCTACGAAAAGAACACAGTATAAATCAATAATGTAATTAATTTTCAGTAGTTATGAACATGCGTTATCAACGGGTAAAAGCAGCCGATGTGCTATAGTGTGACTTAAAGCAACATCCAAAATATAGGATATATCAGTTACAATATATTTCAAATACCTGAGTGTCTAACAAAGGACCTAATGATTTAGCAGTTTTTATAAGTAAAAAACTTAATCGTTGGAAGAGAGTCTAATCGTGTTTTACGTACATCTGTATAAGGTATTGCGTTTTTACCTATCATTAAAGAGCCTTGACCACAGATTTTACTTTTTTACCAATTTTTACAATCTCAACACAACAGACAAAAAATTGTTCCAATAATTATTTTTGTATCTTACCCTGTCGACGAGTCCCAGTACGCCACAAGATGGCTGGTAAGAGACTTCTCTTCAAAGTCTTCAATACTGGTTGCGTACACAAAATTTGTACCAAAGAATTTTTTCTTGATGGTGAACGATGTAGTGTCTTTCGGGAAACATATGCCCACTCTCACCTTGTCTCCTCTGAAATAGTTACATAAGTGTGATAAAGAAGAGGAAAGGAAGAAAATACAATGTCAAGGCGTCCATTTCAAAAAATCACCGCACCCCGTTTAAACTTGATAATGAATGCGAAAGGGAAAACAATAAATTAACTAAAAAAAAAAAAAACATATTACAGACGGGAGAATTATTCTGTCATTATTGAATAGAAATACTTTCACTTTTTTAAATATGTAGACCTACATTTCGAAGCCGTCCAGTAAAAAGGTAACATGGTCAGGAGAAGGGCCGACGAAGTGTAAGGTATATTTGTATTTATTGATGACCAGCATCCCAATATTGGTGTTTCCATCGAAATACTCCAAATGCCCGGAGAAGTCATCTCGAACCATGTAAATATCCTCTATGAGGTCATCGTCCGACTGCGAGCGCTCTGCGATCTTGATCTGAAGTATCAAGCTAGGTATTACCATTACACGCATCATTTTACCTTCGCGTCAACACATACGTAAACAGCGTGAAATAGCATTTGGAAAGATGAAGAGGCCATTTTGTCAGAGGAAATGCTAATGAGCAGCTGTTTTTCATCGGCGTGGTATTGAATTGTACTTGAATAATTAATATTTTTATTCATGATTTACTATATTTTCCGGTGTCCAACTCGTGTACCTTATAACATTACAACATCCTGTGCACTCTCAAAGTCTCTGTTTAGAATGCCACATAATGGCTTATTCTATAAAAAGAGCACACTGGACGGAGAAGGATTTTACCAAAAGAAGGGATGCGTTATGACGGCAAGGGCATAAATCTAGAACCTAGGGTACATCTTGGATCTCTTATTATGTCCAAGGGTACATAAAGGGGGACTACAGGCCAAAGGGACACGAAAGGTGTCTCTTGTGACTTTTAAACCGGCGTGACAGGAATGGTTGTCCAAGGGATGGATGTCCGGGGTGCCATATGATTAGTATGAGGAAAGGTTAGTTGTAGAATTGGGGTTAGTATATGGGACGAACGTCACCTGAAAAAAGTAATGGGAAACGGACTACGGTTTCCTGTAGACTACCATTGTCTGTCGCACCGGCACTAAATTTTCTAGGCTCTCACGTGACCTACCTTGGCCATTCGGTCTGGACAAACCGCGAGATTCCAGTTGGTTTTATTGTAACAGTTCTGGGTGTTAACAAACTGCCTCTGCTTAACTACGAAGGCTCCAGCGGTGCCCGTGATACTCCCGTCGTAGTCTGTCATCACTTTGTTCTTGTCTCCACCTTCGTCACCAAACCCAGGGACGGACTCGTCGCCGTCGAGCATGCGGTTGCCGTCCTAAAGTCAATCACAATATACCGCAAGCCGATTTAATCTCTTAGAAAAAGCAGTTTTTTTCATTGTGTTTAATACTGAATTTTGATCCAGACAATGTGGTCAATTTTTATAAGCCAAAATAAATTGTCCAGTTCTTTATGTTGAACATACTCTACGTACTGTTTTCATTAACCTAGGCATTCACTTTATCAATCATAATTTATCAATTTCGTCTTTTGAATTTTGCATTTTTGATTCATATCTTACCACCCCGTCAGTGAATCCGAACATGGCTCCCCGCACCCCGTTGGTTGACGATGAGAACCCTCTGTCTCTTCTCTTGAAGCCGATGGCGCCAGCAGGTCTATAGGCATCGGTGGCGTAGCCGCCGAACCAATTATTTTCAAAGTAAACAGGGCGATCATAAAACAAGGCTCCAGTGACCGGGCGATCTCTAAAACATATATAAAAATAGGTTTTAATGTGTTTTCTCAGTATCAAATTTTATGATTTTCACTCAGAAAAATTATTTTTTATTAATTCTCTTCGTCAATACAGTTTACCCTTTCGGAGTATGTCCAAAAGATAGAAAATTTTCGGATAGATTTTTTTGTTATTCTGGCTAAGAAGTGAGTGGATTTTTAATGATTAAAAAAAAAGCCGCTCCGCTGACCAAATATGTGTCTGACATCTTTATCTTCGCTTGCATAATCGAAAGTCCCTTTTGATGAGAAACAAGAACCATCATTTTGGAAAACATTTTTTTTAATACTCACATTCTTGGTGACGGGACTGATCGAGGAATATAAACGTATCGTCTTGTTTCTCTATCGAGTACAACGGCAGGTTCCCCGATATTTTCTGACTGGCCGACAAACACGCTGTCCCGGACGTACTGGGGGTGACCTCCGGCACTGGCGGCCAAGTGAGATTGAAGGGATAAAATTAAGTAGTTTTTATTCGACACACACACACACGCACACGCACACACATACATAAAAATATACACAGTGATATATTTGTTACCCATACAACCCCATTCTTGTCATTTTAAGGGAAATCTTAATAAATCGCATTTAACAACAAAATTGTACATGGTGGCTCACAACATGAGACGCAAAATAAGTTAAGAATGGTTTACTTTTATAAAAATATATAGATATTAACACAAGTTTCAACAAATAGGGATGCTCGCAGTACTCACATTGAAAACGTCACTCCTAATGGACTGTCAGAGAACCTGAAGAATCGGATTAAATTAACTCTCCTAAGATTAACTGATGTTGTTTGGTTATAATGAAACTAACGGGAATCGAAACATGTTATCTCATAAGTAAAACACTAAAAACGGTTGTGTCAGCTTTAATGACTGATTGCCTTCTAATTTATCCTTTTTTAACTTTGATTAAAAAAAAGATATAAGGAATGCAAATTTTCGCTAGTAACATCATAATTAAAACAATTCACCAGAATAAGCGCATATGAAACAGCCACAATACTAAAGATGCAAAGATTAATTTTAATAAAAAATAAAACAAAGGTATTAAAATTAAAAGTATCATATAATAGTGTAATCATGCATGCATACTAGTCAAGCTATTGGGATTCTTTATTTCAACTCTTGCGATGACATTATTTACAAACTAAAAAAGCACTCCGAGAGCGCAGACCTCCGCCAAGGCAGCAATTTTTTATTATTATTGATTTTTGATTGATTATTGAACCGGATCACCACCAAAAACTATCATCTCTGCCTTGGCACGCTTCTGACAGTTCCTGAAAATTTCATCAAAATCGATCCATAACTTTTTGAGTTATGTTGATGACAGACGGACAAACAGACAAACAGGGGTGAAAACATAACCTCCTTGGCGGAAGTAATAAATTCAACTACATGGGGATACTTATTGTTGCAAACCTATCCTCACCAACACAATTTTGAGAATGATTATGAGCTCATTCCTAAAGAAACTGTCGTTCTACTTAGTGTGATCCATCTCCGCAGGTACAATGTACTATCGCTGAATGCAATCACATTTAGAGATTAGCAGCCTCCTCTTGTTTTTAACTCCCACAATTACCAGCTTTTCTGTCTCCTACATGTACCAGGATGGGGGGGGGGTATTAATCTGTTAATCTGATTGCATTTAGTGAGAGTCCCCCCAGAGTTGGATCGATCTACGGAGAACAAAAGTTTCATTGGAAATGAGCCCCATCACTCACGAGCTCTTCTCCATGGTAACGGGAGAGCCTCGCAGCCAGGCGTTCTGCACCATGTTCTTGTAGCCAGTGTACCGAGATAGGATGACCTCTTTAGGAGCTACCGTCCCGTTAGGAAACTGGACTTGTGGCTTGTAGCTGTTGCCTCGGCGAAGCACTTCACCATCTTGTCCGAGTATGTTGTCCAGCCACAGTCCGGCCTAAAGGTATTGGTCAAGAAATGCTTGTTAATAATCATATGTTTAAAGGTATTAAGGGAGTGAATTGCTGACGGGATGTACACTGTATGTCCATAAATATGCAGTCGCGTTATCTAAAATTTCCCAAAGTACAATATGACAATTGCGGATACAGGGGATGGCGCAGAGGGCAAAGTACCCCCCTCCCTCTTTTAGCTTTGAAGGAACCCTTCCTCACCCTTTTCCATGTTAAAAACGTTTAAAACAGATTTGTCCATCTCTGTGGCCTACATATTACAGTTAAATTGTCCTCGAGGACTATTCTATATTTGAATACCGACTAAAAAATACCCTTGTGCTCCTTCTCCCCTTTAGCAAAAACCTGGCATCCACCAATTAATTAATTACCAGTTTCTACATCATTTTTGGCTGTCATTTACACAGTGGTTCTCTTACCCTTCTGTTCGAGTGAGCCACATTGTTTTCAAACTGGTGTATTGGTGTGCGTGCAGCCTCTCCCAGTTCCAACAATCCCCAGGCTTGGGACTCTGCTCTCGGCTCGACAGGGAACACGTACATTATGCCGCGACCCTGTGACAAAAATATAATAATTAAATTCAATTACTTATATTTAAAAAGCAGTAGATATTGTGTGTTGAATGTGTAAAATGTACACACACACACACACACACACACACACACACACACAGGCACACACACCCACACAGGCACACGCACATACATACGGACATACACAGACAATATATACACGTACGCGCGCGCGCACGCACACACACACACACACACACATACACACACACACACACACAAGCACACATTTAGGTAAATTCTTAAAAACAGTCACGCATTTGTCATTGTCTGCACATTGTAATTGTTTGTGTTATATGTTAAATTAATATTAGTCTACATTAAGTGTGAAAGTTGTGAGACGCTTCCTAAAATTCAGAGGGAACGAATCTTGAACAGTGACAGCAGGTCAACATTTACGGGGAAAGCTGATGATAGTATATTAACCGCGTTTGAAAATGTCCAAAACTAATATTTTTGCTTCTGCTGAAAAGCTACTCATATTCCCCAATTTAGACCCTGACAACGGTAAATCCCCTCAATTTGACAAATTAAAATACCCGATGACCATATTCCCTTGTGAAATATACGAGAAGATTTGGCAATCTAGATAAGTGGCCAGTCATTAAGAACCGATATATTTAATTAGAAATGGAATAAAACATTGAATCTAGGTGCAGGAACGGTTGAGCAGTGATTCGTGAGTGGAAGAAAATAGCCTTTTTTTTCTAGAGACAATCTATTTCTTGGTAAAATATATACAAATTATATAAAATTCTACTGTAATCCACATCAGGTGCGTACATCTGATCCAGCAGCGACGTTGTTGCGCAGAAAAGAAAGAGGACTCGTTATCCAGAAGGTAGATGGTCTGAAAGCGATAAAACATAAATATGATATTAAAAAGACCGTTCCGGAAAGCACTGACTTGTTAATTAACTATACGCCTTACGTTTAGTAAGACATCGTGCATAAATTTGAAGAAATATTGTAAATAGGAAGTTCGTGTTTTATATTTACTGTATACATGTACGTGTAACCATAGTAACCGACAGCCGTAAATGAGTTTAGAGCGGGGAGTGTTCTATAAAGTTGATTGAAATGTTCTAATAATGTACGATGCTTAAGCAGAAGCAAAAACGAAAAAAAAAGGTTTTACTCTTGATAACTTATGTTGTAAAGTAAATGGCTTGCGCCTTTATTAATTGCAAGCAAATAAGTAAAGTAAAATCAAATCAGTAAAGCCCAGCAAACTATTGAGTGCAAGTTTGCCTTAAAGGCCAACAAGTGGTAAAATTGTATCGCATTAGGCAGGGACGGAAAACGTCAAAGACACATTTAGTTTTATTTGACTGGTTAATTTCACAATCAAAATGTAATTTTCTATCACGTGCATAACAAACGTATGATGATTTGCAGTTAATATTTTATATTTTAATTGGAAGCTTGCAGATATTGCCTTATAAGGGATTTTTAAATGGTTGAATGACAAATTAGAATGGAAAATTGTGGTAATCACGAAAAAGACAATGTGACAAAAACAAGTAAATACATGATCGGTACGGAGTGATAAGATTTAAATACTCCTGTATTTGTATGCTAGTAAGTCAGTTAACAAACGTTTGAAAATTCCAACTCGTCGTATACGTCAGTATAATACTTACATTCTGTCGGATGGAAGAATTGTTCCGGACAACGTCCCAAGCCCTATGTTACCGTCAAATTCAATGCCCTTCTCTCCTCCGTCCTCCAAGAAATAACAGTGCCCTATGTGCAGATAGGCAGCGTTGTCGTAAATCTTTAAAATATAAAGTGCACGATGTCCTATTAACATAATATATCTAGCTGTAGAGATTCCGTATTTTGTCACACACACACACACACACACACACACAGACACACACAAAGGAAAAAATGTATTCAAAGATGTATTTAGGCTGTTTTTTTATTGAAAATAAGCAGCCAGTTTGGTTAAATCTACTAATTTGATAAAAACTTTGTAAAACAAAAGTGTATTTATCACCCCAGTTTAAAGCATTTACACAAATAAATGCACTGCCAAAAATACATGAATGCCGTTTAAAACTTGGAACAACGTTAGGATTAGCAGTAGGGCTCTATATAATGAGTATCAAAGACCCTCTCTACCAGATACCAGCTGGGGGATGACGCCATTTCTGTGCAAGAAATATGCACAAAATTAGCCATAGAAATATCTATGAATATCTAGTGAAATCCACCTCACTGTGGTCCTGGCAGAAGTAAGGGTAGCGCTGACCACCTACCTTGAGGCCGTGTGTCATGTGCAAGGTGGTACATCTGGAGTAGGAGTGGTGGATGGAATTCTGGCGGATCACAGTGTCACTGGCATAGTCACTGACGTTCTTAACCATGTGGAAATGGATGGGGTACGAACCTGGAAGCAGGAGAAGTGCCAATACAGATAACCTTGATTAACAGAGGGATCCGTGAATTTTAAAAGGCAACTTAATCGTAAGAAATAATTGTTCATGTTCGTTGTGGAGAGGAATTCAGCCACTGTTTATGACGTAGCAGATTCACATTTTAAATGATATCATGCGCTTTGGGAAACATTTTTGCTTTCTATTTTACGCAAAAGGGGATATACATTGTAATTTTACCTTTACGTAACGAAACAGTTATGCAAAAACTAATACGAAAGAGTGACCAATCACTATATCTTATACTACGATGAAAGATAAATAAATAAATGAATGGAAATAAATAAATAATCTCCTGGATATTTCAACATTTTAGCTTAGGTTTCCTATCTGATCTGACTCTAAATTCTTTATGTTTTTGTCACAGCCAAATTTAGACCATTTCCCTTCCACGGTTGTGCATGACAAGGTCAAGGGCACCTGCTTGTGCTGGAACACGTGTTATAGTTTAAAGGCTAACACGCAGTTTACCTTCGTAGACTTGTTGACCGAGATGGCACAGCTCCACGCCCTCTATTTTGCACGCTTTAAACCTGTCCTGCATCTGCATTGATATGGAATAATGAAAGCGACAGTATTTTTAGCAGCATAATGGTCTACACCTCCAGCAAAAACTTTTATATCAAAATTTTGGTCGAATATAATTTTTTTCTAAAACATAGTCTATCTCGTTTAGAGCTACTGGCATATACAAGTACGGTTATCAATAGCACTCAAATACGGTTGTTACTAACTGATATCAACTTTTTTATGGAAATTCATCAGTCTTTTTATAATTAAAACAGTCTCAAACAGATCGAAAGCTTTGTTTAGGTACATCTCAAGTAAATGTAGAAATTAAAGTGTTTAAGCGTCTATAATGACACCAACCTTAATGTGACCTCCCCACGTGTCTAATTCGAATCTATCGCAGAGGTTGTCACCATAGCAAGCGTCTTGTACTTCCCCGCGGACGACCACATTCCGGGTCAGCACCAAGACCTCCGCCCGCATGTCCACGTTTTCGATCACCTCACCCCAGTGCGTGTAAAACAGCTCCTCTGATAGGTTGTGAAAAGGCCGAATTTTATGTTGAAAATTTCATAAAGAGACGCATTAAACTAGGGTTTTAAGGTAATTAGATATAAGAAAAAAGAACATAAGAGAACATGTACAGTGTACCAGCAAGATGGTTTGTGAGAATTTGATAAGATGAAGATTTTTTGTCAAAACATGTTTTAAAAATCGTCAAATTTGGTTGGCTGAAAGGATCAAAGCGTACAAGACCTAAAATATATGGCTTAATTTGTGAGCGCTTTCCGTGTCACAATTAAAGAGATAAATAAAGACTCGTCCTTACTGTCAAGTTTCACCTGATTGGCATTACATTCGTCACACCTCAGCAGGTTCCTCTCCTCTGCTTGCGTCCATGCGTAATCCGTAGAAGTCACGACTATTCTGTCACCTAGGATAAGACATAAAAGTACATATTTAAAAGCCGTGCCATGGTACATCTGGTTCATTAAACCGGCGCGTTTTTCACCTTACTGTTACGTTGTGTAGTTGTATTCTATTTAAAAATCCCATTGATGTCCTGTTTATTTGTGGTGATTGAAGGCCCATTGGCGATAAAGTTTGCTTATTTCGTTATTGTACCCTGATTTCTGCTTTCTAGGGATAACGAGAGAAATCAACAATGCTTCTTTTCATATTGATTTTGAAGTTTTCTGGTGAGTGGTACCAGACCAAGCAGATGTCGTAGGCTAAATGTAAATACATTTATTGGGAATCTACAGACAGGAAATGACGTTTTGATAACAAACACGTGCACGTACCTGCCTCCCAACTAGTGACGTCATCAATTACAGTGATGATGGGCGTCACAACCCGATCCAAGACGCGGAAACGAACGTAGTTCTCAGCACCAGGGGATGCGTGGGACAGCGCGACTCCGCTTTGAACTTGGTAGTAAAATCCCTCGTGTTCTAGCGTGACGAGCCAGGTTTCCGTGTAGAGAAAACCTTTTACGCTTGATCGTGCTTCTTGAGAAATGTTTGGAATTCCTGTTCATAATATGGTATATGATTTAATCTGTACATTGTTGGTCTAAATATTGCTGACTGTAAACAAAAACGATTATCTGTGGCGTTTTTATGAAATGTAAAACATATAAGGGAGGTTTGAAGACATTAAATGAAGCCTCCTTCCATATGACACATATCTAATCAAAGCCTTATTACATCATATTACATCTTTTTCTGTAAAGTCTACTGAACATTTTTAATGGATTTTAGATTATAAATAAGAATAAATAATTTTATTATTATTATTATTATTGTTATCAGGCATCTATTTTACAATTTTTGCACAAAAGGGAAAGTATTGCGCATGATACCAATTTTGTCACGCTAAAGTAGAATTTTGACAGACTTAACTAGAAAAGCACTCCAAAAGCGCAGACCTCCGCCAAGGCATCAATTTATTATTATTGTTGATTATTGATTGATTATCGATCCGGATCACCACCAAAAACTAATCATCTCTTCCTTGGCCCACTTCTGACAGTTTCTGAAAATTTCATCAAAATCGGTCCATAACTTTTTGAGTTATGTTGATGACAAACAAACAAACAAACAAACAGGCAGACAAACAGGGGTGAAAACATAACCTCCTTGGCGGAGGTACACATGAAACACGTAATGTTCTTCAGGTCTGTACACTTGCCTTTTACGGCAGTCAAGTGCGCCTACCTTTAACGGCAATCATGCACCATGCGTCTCCCAAGTTGTATTCCTCCACGTGTTCGGCTCCAAGATCGTTCAACCCTTCCAGTGCAGAGGTCAGATTGAAACCGAGGCTCACGTCGAACAGAATGCGTCTTGAAGCCATCATAACGACCATGCCATCTCTGATATCTAAAATGGCGTTTTGAATACAAATTGAAATTTTGAAACATCACTATTTTGAACCTCATAAAAACTCAACAGATCTATTTTCTATTAAAATATTCCATGCTAACTTTCTTCTTTCTTTCTTTCTCTTTAGACATTACCATATTTAATTGTGGTGACGCACAGGTTTTTTTATTTCATTTCATTTTAAGAGTAAATAGACGCCGTTTGGACGCTTAAGATCAATTTTACATTATCATGGCAAAAAAGATAAAAATTTCCCTTCATGATATTTATGCCTCTCGAGAATAGTACAAAATCACAGGCTCTGCTGTAGGTATGACTATGACATTGCTGGGGTTATTGCCAGGCGAGTCATCTTCTTGACTATACCAGTTATTGTGCAATACTCTACTCAGTAGACCTGTATGTAATGCAAAATGTATTGCCTATAACCAATATTTAGGGCGTTCTTCGATAATGGCCTTCTTGACACAGTATGTTAGCTAATGCAACCAGCTTAACCGCATATATAAGATGTTTACGAAAACCGCCCCGAAATCACTGTCGTAAGCATACTTGCTAGAAAATCAACAAGATCACTAATCTGTCAACGCCATGCATTCAGCTCAACTACGTATATACGGATGAATTATTCTGTTATTTATTACGGAAACCCACACAAAAATGCAGCGACTCAAGCAGTTGAAGGCTAAAATTAAACTCAGAAATACGCAATAAGAAATACGAATATGAAGACTTTTAATTTGGATTTGTGAGCTACATGTACGTGTACTTGTGTAGGCAGAGTTTTGGGGAAAAAGAGAAATGGGTTGGATTATCTGAAATTATAGTAAGGTGTATTCTCAAAGTAACGCATCTTACTAATGAATCTCTGGATTCTTACCATTGTGATTCTTACCATAGTGGCAAGGGCATTCATACATGTATGTAACTAAAGCACGCACGGCACCTTCTAATATCCGGGGACACTAAAATAATGTACAAAAAGCATAGGCTGGATACAATAATTTCGTAAAATACTACTAGCGGATCCTGTGGTCAGAGTATTGGAGAATAGAGTGATCTTACTTCGTAAGAAAGCTGGAAGTTCCAATTCCATTTTCCTCTTGTTCCTGTACCGGAACTGTTTGCTGCGCACTGGCAGTCCTGTTCTGGGGTTCATCACATACACATACAGCCCGGGCATTCTCTTGTCCCAATTATCGCTCTCCTGTTAAATAAATTGACATGGCGAAACTTATACATCAAAGCAAAGATGACGAGCCAATGCAAACAAGTTTGGTTTGATCTGATTAAAAATACATTATTCTGAAACTGATATACGAAATGGACGAAAAAAGAAAACCCCGCACTTCAAATTGCCATTTTTCAAAATCTGTCCGCTGTAATTCAATAAAATACCACATAATACTTCACGAAGCGGCAGTTCTATATACATGTACTTTTCGCAGATACCATATCCAATTAACACAAGGCCAACGAACTACTCCTACATTAGTTTCATACGAAACTTACATCATGGTTGAAAATAAGGCCGCTGGAATCGTCCAACTTTTCTACCGTTTGTGCCAGTTTTGTCCAAGCAATCTTATCCGCACCATGGAGTTCCAATGTCCCTCCTTCCTGCACGCCGAGAAACTTCTGTCCGAAATCATCTTCATTTGGGAACTCGTCCCTCTGGCCTATGGAACAGAAATATATAACGTTACACTTAGGACGGTTGTA
Source organism: Lingula anatina (assembly GCF_001039355.2). Next base: position 117,356 of record NW_019775539.1, read on the forward strand.
CAGTATATGTATTCAAAGCTAATAGTAAATGTAGTGAAAAATCGGGGAAATAAAGTTTCAATTCGAGTACGTTTTAAATTATTTATCCAAATTGAATTTCTGTGCCTCTGACCTGTAGGCATGGTCACTGAACTGAATAAACAATTAAGACTTTTATCTTGAAACTGACCCTCATCCCAAAGACTGCAAGTTCATCACACCTACATGTACATACATACCTCTAAAACTGGGAAATTGCAAACATATCACACGAAGAGAGATAGACAACAACTGATTGCTCACAGAAGGAAAACGACCTACCAGTCAGCGTGATAATGGCTTTGCTGAAAGCTGGATACCGGCACTCGGGTTCACTGCCACCGATTTCAAGAGCGCCGCCATAACTAATATGGATACGCCCAGCCTCTAACTCAATGCGACTTCCTTCTTGTGCGTCCCAGATAAGACGCGCACCGTTTACAATGTGAACCTCTGACATTTTTGGTGGGGAGTAGTCTAAAAGGATATCATCCACTATTTCTACGACATCCCCTGTTCGAGGAACCTGGAATATTGAGACATATTGCCATTTGATGGCATAATGACATTCCTGATTTGAAGAAGAAAAGATATTCTTCATATGTTACATGAATTTAATCGAACCCTGATTCTATATTTTAGAATGAATATCTATGAAGAAGTAGACTTTTTAATGTTATTTCTATTTGAAAAGTTTGTGTTTTAATAGTATTTTAGTTTGTAAAAATGATATTTTTATAAATCGTTTTAGTAGGGCCAATGGAATTTTGAAAAATTCCAAAGTCCCATACATATTCATATGCTGTTGGTATATTTTACCGGAGGATTAGAAAACACTTTGGTAAAAGACGATATTTTCCAGCATAAACCTATCGATCAACATATGTATTTTTTAACTAAATTTGGGGAAATATAGATTTACCAAGCAAATAGAAAAAGTTTCATTAGTTCAAAAAATCAAAATTTCTGGTAATTGTTATCGTAAGGAACGAAAGACATACATGAACACACAGTTTAATGACGGTCGAAACTGCAATATTTTTATGAGCATCTTTGTACCAATTAATAGCCATGGATATATCTACATAAGGGCGCCGTTTCAGGGAAGAATTTAAAGTGAAAGTTGGATTCAACGATAAGACCAATTATGACGGGATATTAGTATAAGATCTGGCCCATGTTTCACAAAAATATAAAGAAAAGTTTTTTGGCTGATTATAAAATTGAATTAAATTGTATCAAAATTGAACTCATTTGTTTATGTTTTGCCTGATATAATTGTTGTCACGACCGAGAGACGCCATCAATCGTCACATCTGGGACTATTCCACCTCCTATTTTTCAAAGGTTTTTGGAGCGCGCGAGCTTGTTAACTATCGAAAGTCACCAAAATAAAATAAAAGATTCTTTGTGAACCACTCTTAGTTAGCCACTGTGTAGTAGACTTTTATAATGCTTTGATAAAGATTTAAGATTTTTGGTGAAACGGTGGCCTGAGATAATTTGGTCTATAAGACAAAAGTGACTGCAGGGCTAAGATTTTGGCCATCCGTTGCTTTTTATGAAAAATGTCCAATATTCTTAGTTAATTGGACTTTGATCCTGAATATGAAAATAATACAGTCTTAGGCATAAAAGTAAAGACAAGACAAGTTCAGTAAAAAAAAAATCAACAGAGTTCCTATTCTCAAGAAAAAAACGCACCTGGTTGGTTTCCCATGACGCTGCCTCACTCCATGGTTTCAAACCCTCTCTCTCCCAGGGGCAAGTCACAGCATTCACGCCGGAACAATATAGCAATAGTAGCAAGAAAACGGCGAAAACTCTCCTTGCCATCGACATGAGCAGCCGTCCGTGCACCATGCCGGTTTACCAAATAGTTTTGAGATTCTGAGAACCGTAACAGTCAAGACCAAGTGTTACCTGGTTGATGAATTATTCGTGAGTTAACCGATTGTCACCAGTATCTTCGTCAGTTTGCTTGATTTGGCGATGACACTTATGTAAGACATAACCATGCGGGAGGTGGAGCCGTCACGTTGACGTTTGCAACGGGAGTGATTTTAATAAGTGTTCAAGGTTCACTAAATTTATATATGAGAGAGAGAGAGAGAGAGAGAGGAGATATCATATTAAAGGGTTGCCACACCGCTCTGTCTTGTTGATAAGCAAGAACCATATTCTGCATAGAGTACTAAGCAAAATAACCTCTAAGATTTATTTCATGTAGCATGCTGGCTTTAGAGTAATAACACTTTCATTTTACCAGTAGAACCATTGTTGAATCGTAGATTTTATAATAAGGGGAATTCTATGTGACTGAAACTAGTATTAAGAGTTACTTTCAACGACTGATTTGCATACGTAGTTGTGCAACCAGTGATGATGTAAATTTGCAGTAAGGGCGATATGCCGTTAAACAGGGAAGACAACGAGAGAGCCCCTTTAGTTAGTTTACAAGATTATGGGTTGTGTTTTTGATTAAGTGAATTTTGGGGTTTAAATTTCTTCAAACATTTTGTGATTGTCGATGCGCAGGGACACTACGATTTGCAGATACTCTCGATCAGAGGCCCTTCTAGCCGTTACAAAATAGGCCAACCAATTTTTGTTTCTGCTAGAAAGGTAGAAGCGTAAGCCGAGTAGGTTGCAGAGTGATCGTGTTAACGCTGTTCCATCTCAGTAAACGCTTATTTCCCCTCGAGTCCTTAAAGCAAACTCTAACTGCTGATATAGACGCAGAACCTAGGGCAAGCAGTGCACACGTTTCAAAGATGATTTGGAATGAACTCTGCTGGATCAATGTCCAACTTACAGGTGAATAACAAAGTGACATCCATAATTAAGACAAATGTCACCACGTATGACATACTGGCATGTGTGCAGTTCGTCCTTGTGGCAAACGCATGAGTTGACGTATTAAATACGATCAGGGGGGTCAAGCTCTGTTCGTGCAGACCATGTTACAAATAAAATAAAATAAAATAAAATAAAATGAAATGAAATGAAATAAAATAAAAACAAGGATAACCAATGGCAGTAAAATTTTACCAAGCATGCTAAACTCATAAAACGAGCAGGATGAGGTTGAGCATAGCCACGTTGGAACAGATTGTTACGACCAGAGTAGGGACTAGTATATGGCACCATCTACATGTATTGCCTTGCAGATGTCGGCACGTACGCTTTCTCTGAGAAACACTGGGTTGGTTCGACTTCCAATTTGAATGGCAGCCCATTTTGATATGACCATCCCCAGTCTTCAGCAAACCTCTCTCGAAATGGCCATGAAACATTGAGTATGCAAACAACACCCCGGCGGAATCTCTCTTTACGCATTTCCTTGCAATTAGGTTGAAGGGGTCATTTTTCCTCGGTTCGGTCATAATGGATTTTTTTTTTTTTTGGGGGGGGGGGGGGGAATTCTCTTTGGCCAAGGCCACCAATGAGGATTCCACTACAAACTCGGTTTCTGTCCCCCAGAAAAGATCCTGACAATTTTCTCTTTTGACGACATATCTGAAGAGGATACGATCTTACCTGGCTGTATTTTTACTTTGACGACCAGTGATAATGCTTGGTCGCATATTTTATTTTGTACGGTGTAATTGCTGGATGATCTTACTGACAGTTCCCTGGTTGATACTAACGCGCGTTTTTTCGTTTGTGCTGAAAATACCACATCTTCAAAAGTCACCAAGCTCTCCCTTGAGCCTAAGGATGAAGCATTGTCACCCTTTATAAAATTGCTGGGCCATTAGTGTAGGCCTATACGTGGCCTGCAATGCTGCTCAGTTCTGTTACACGGGGCACACAACTTTAACTACCTATTAAATAATACTCAAGTAATTTTTGTCCACTTTCATAATTTGAAAATTGTTAATTGGTAAATTGCTACAGTCAGATATATCAAAAGTTTTGTGACAACTATCACAATGTGAATGTTGAAGTAATAATTATATATCTATTTTTCAAATGTTCCATCATTTTTAGCACGAGGATATTTTAAAATAGTGTCTTATAGAGTGTCGAACAGTGTGGCGGTTATCATACAGATGTGTCGATGGGCCAGATCAGCTGGTTTTAATAAATAAATAAATAAATAAATAAATAAATAAATGACTGTATGTTGAAATGACATACAAAATATGGGTGTCTTCCTTTTCAAAATTAAGAAGAAATCGACGTAAAAAGGAGAAGTTTTGAGGTAGGCTTTCATTTACATGCGCTTCAGACTTGTCGCCAGTGCATCTTGATTCCCCGGGAAGCATACAAACCGGACGATTAGCCCCGGGCTGTTAGAATATCGATTTTGATTACATATTGCCAGGTTATTTATAAACGGATTATAGCAAATTCCTGCCGGAAGCCCCATTTGGAAACTGAAAAGATCGGAAATCTAACTTGGATTCTAATGATGAAAACATCAATAATTGTAAAAAGGGCCATCAACTAGATATTGCGCAAAGGCGAAAAATGCAAAGAACAATTATCAAACATTTTAATGTTTGATAATGTTTGATTAAAATAGGAACGACCACCATAACACTAATATCTCAACAAAGTATGTGCACATGCCGTATTTTCAGCCATTTCTGGATAACGTACATCGAAAATAAAGCAAAAGATGATGTCACATTCGAAAAACAATTCCTCTGTAACCATTAAACCATCTTGCATGGATACTGTACGTCAGGCACCTTAGCTCTAAACTTAACTTGTTTAACCCTCTACCAGGGACGCAGAATCGTGTCATGAATTAGCCGGNACACATGTAACAAGTAATGTTCTTTAGGTCTGTACACTTGCCTTTTACGGCAGTCAAGTGCGCCTACCTTTAACAGCAATCACGTACACCTACCTTTTACGGCAATCATGCACCATGCGTCTCCCAAGTTGTATTCCTCCACGTGTTCGGCTCCAAGATCGTTCAACCCTTCCAGTGCAGAGGTCAGATTGAAACCGAGGCTCACGTCGAACAGAATGCGTCTTGAAGCCATCATAACGACCATGCCATCTCTGATATCTAAAATGGCGTTTTGAATACAGATTGAAATTTTGAAACATCACTATTTTGAACCTTATCAAAACTCAATAGATTTATTTTCTATTAAAATATTCCATGCTGACTTTCTTCTTTCTTTCTTTCTTTCTTTCTTTCTTTTTAGACATTACCATATCTGATTGTGGTGACGCACAAGGTTTTTCATTTCATTTCATTTTAAGAGAAAAAAGGCGCCGTTTGGAAGCTTAAGATCAATTTTACATTATCATGGCAAAAAAGATCAAATTTTCCCTTCATGATAGTTATGCCTCTCGAGAATAGTGCAAAATCACAGGCTCTGCTGTAGGTACATGTATATATTTATATGTAATTAAAACCCTTAAGTTTCTTTTTGACTATGACATTGCTGGGGTTATTGCCAGGCGAGTCATCTTCTTGACTATACCAGTTATTGTGCAATATTCTACTCAGTAGACCTGTATGTAATACAAAATGTATTGCCTATAACCAATATTTAGGGCGTTCTTCGATAATGGCCTTCTTGACACGGTATGTTAGCTAATGCAACCAGCTTAACTGCATATATAAGATGTTTACGAAAGTCGCCCGGAAATCACTGTCGTAAGCATACTTGCTAGAAAATCAACAAGATCACTTATCTGTCAACTCCTTGCATTCAGATCAACTAAGTATAAACGTATGAATTATCCTATTATTTATTACGGAAACCCACACAACAATGCAGCGACTCATGCAGCTGAAGGCTAAAATTAAACTCAAAAATACGCAACAATAAATACGAATATGAAGACTGTTAATTTGGATTTGAGAGATACCTGTCCTTGTTTAGGGAGAGTTTTTTGGGGAAAAAAATGAAACGAGTTGGCTTATCTGAATTTAGAGAGGTGTATTCCCAAAGTAACGCATCTTACAAATGCATCTCTGGATTCTTACCATAGTGATTCTTACCATAGTGACATGGGCATTCATACATGTATGTAACTAAAGTACACAAGGTACCTTTTAATATCCGGGGACACTTAAATAGTGTACAAAAAGAATAGGCTGGATACAATAACTTACTAAAATACTACTAGCGGATCCTGTGGTCAAAGTATAGGAGAATAGCGTGATCTTACTTCGTAAGAAAGTTGGAAGTTCCTGTTCCATTTTCCTCCTGTTTGTGTACCGGAACTGCTTGCTGCGCACTGGCAGTCCTGTTCTGGGGTTCATCACATACACATACAGCCCGGGCATTCTCTTGTCCCAATTATCGCTCTCCTGTTAGATAAATGAACATGGTGAAACTTAAACATCAAAGCAAAGAAGACGAGCCAATGCGATATATCAAATGGTCGAAAAAAAAATAAAAACTCCGCACTTCAAATTGCCATTTTTCAAAACCTGTCCACTGTAATTCAATAAAATACCACTTAATACTTCACGAAGCGGCAGTTCTATATACATGTACTTTTCGCAGATACCATATCCAATTAACACAAGGCCAACGAACTACGCCTACATTAGTTTCGTACGAAACTTACATCATGGTTGAATATAAGGCCGCTGGAATCGTCCAACTTTTCTACCGTCTGTGCCAGTTTTGTCCAAGCAATCTTATCTGCACCATGGAGTTCCAAGGTCCCTCCTTCCTGCACGCCGAGAAACTTCTGTCCGAAATCATCTTCATTTGGGAACTCGTCCCTCTGGCCTATGGAACAAAAATATATAACGTTACACTTAAGACGGTTGTACAGTGTATGTATTCAAAGCTAATAGTAAATGTAGTGAAAAATCGGGAAAATTAAGTACGTTGTAAATTATTTATCCAAATTGAATTTCTGTGCCACTGACCTGTGGGCATGGTCACTGAACTAAATAAACAATTAAGACTTTTATCTTGAAACTGACCCTGCAAGTTGACCACACCTTCAGACATACCTCTAAAACTGGGAAATTGCAAACATATCACACGAAGAGAGAGACAACAACTGATTGCTCACAGAACGAAAACGACCTACCAGTCAGCGTGATGATGGCTTTGCTGAAAGCTGGATACCGGCACTCGGGTTCACTGCCACCGATTTCAAGAGCGCCGCCATAACTAATATGGATACGCCCAGCCTCTAACTCAATGCGACTTCCTTCTTGTGCGTCCCAGATAAGACGCGCACCGTTTACAATGTGTACCTCTGACATTTTTGGTGGGGAGTAGTCTAAAAGGATATCATCCACTATTTCTACGACATCCCCTGTTCGAGGAACCTGGAATATTGAGACATATTGCCATTTGATGGCATAATGGCATTCCTGAGTTGAAGCAGAAAAGATATTCTTCATATGTAACATGAATTTAATTGAACCCTGATTCTATGTTTTAGAATGAAGAAGTAGACTTTTAATGTTATTTCTATTTGAAAAGGTTGTGTTTTAATAGTATTTCAGTTTGTACAAATGATATTTTTATAAATCGTTTTAGTAGGGCCAATGGAATTTTGAAAAATTCCAAAGTCCCATACATATTCATATGTTGTTGGTACATTTTACCGGAGGATTAGAAAACACATTGGGAAAAGACGATATTTTTCAGCATAAACCTATCGATCAACATATGTATTTTAACTAAATTTGGGGAAATATATATTTACCAGGCAAATAGAAAAGTTTCATTTGTTCAAAAAATAATTTCTGGTAATTGTTATCGTAAGGAACGAAAGACATACATGAACACACAGTTTGTTGACGGTCGAAACTGCAATATTTTTATGAGCATCTTTGTACCAATTAATAGCCATGGATATATCTACATAAGGGCGCCGTTTCAGGGAAGAATTTAAAGTGAAAGTTGGTTTCAACGATAAGACCAATTATGACGGGATATTAGTATAAGGTCTGGCCCATGTTTCACAAAAATATAAAGAAAAGTTTTTGGCTGATTATAAAATCTTTGTTACCAACGTTACAAAGATTGCAACCTTTTGTTTCACGAAGAATATCTTATTACCGCTTACCTCGTTTTATCTAAGATTTTAACAGTTAGTCAGCTAATCTAAGCCTCCTGAAGTTATTCAGCAAAACTCAAATAAAACTTGGTCAATTGAGGGCAAAGTTAACATAAAATTACGAAAGTACAAACCTTCTTCAACAAATTGTGTCATAATCTCATTGGATGTTACTGAAATTTACTGATTATTCAAATAAACAATAAAATGCGACACTGCCGCGATTGCCCAATAGCGGTTTTCCAAGATTAGCTGATGTGTTGTCATTACTTTGATCTTGAATTGAATTGTATCAAAGGTGAACTCATTTGTTTGTTTTGCCTGATATAATTGTTGATAAACGATCATTCACGACCGAGAGACACCATCAATCGTCACATCTTGGACTTTTCCACCTGTTTTTCAAAGGTTTTTGGAGCGCGCGAGCTTGTTAGCTATCGATTGTCATCCAAATAAAATTATAGATTCTTTGTGAACCTCTCTTAGTTAGCCACTTTGTAGTAGACTTTTATAAGGCTTTGATAAAGATTTAAGATTTTTGGTGAAACGGTGGCCTGAGATAATTCAGTCTACAAGACTAAAGTGACTGCAGGGCTAAGATTTTGGCCATCCGTTGCTTTTTATGAAAAATGTCCAATATTCTTAGTTAATTGAACTTTGATCCTGGATATAAAAATAATACAGTCTTTGGCAGAAAAGTAAAGACAAGTTCAGTAAAAAAAAAAAAAAAAAAAAA
>NW_019775539.1:136511-160578 GCF_001039355.2 Lingula anatina
AGGGGTGACAGGTGGGGAGAGTCCATTCCATTAGAAGGGGTGACAGGTGGGGCGAGTCCATTGCATTAGAAGGGGTGACAGGTGGGTTGAGTCCATTCCATAAGAGGGGTGACAGGTGGGGCGAGTCCATTCCATTAGAGGGGTGACAGGTGGGGCGAGTCCATTGCAATAGAAGGGGTGAACAACTTGCCCAGCAGGCATAGTTGCGTTGGATCAACGTTGAAAACAGGTTGATATGTTGAATTGCCGTTGATCTACCTAAATTCAACGTCAAATAAACGTTGAGCCAGCCACGTCGAAAAACCATCATAATGTGACGTTGACTCAACGTTGTATTTTGGTCAATGACCTGGCTATCTATAACAGGTTACCAAGAACTGTTAACTCCATCATATTTACAGCAACTTATTCATCCTAGTATTAGCTGACCTTGCAAGCAATTCAGTTTATTGGAATGTATTTCTGAATAACAAGTTAAGAAAATTCATTAGTTAACTAAAGACACAAAACGACTGTCACTTTTACTTTAAAACCATTTTGTAATTATTTTGATAAATTTAGTTACAGTATTGATAAACAAAGTATCATGTTTTCAATAATTAATATTCTTAATTACAATCCATAACTGCAAGGTTGTGTCATTGACCAAAATACAACGTTGAGTCAACGTCACATTATGACGGTGTTTCGACGTGGCTGGATCAACGTTGATTTGACGTTGAATTTAGGTAGATCAACGGCAATTCAACGTATCAACCTGTTTTCAACGTTGATCCAACGCAACTATGCCTGCTGGGTGGCCTGCTGACTAAAATGAAATTTCTGCATCAAGCCAACGTTCGCCATTCATGGAATCAGAAGTTAGATTTTTAACGCGAACAAAGACGCGAGACGTCAATGATGTAGGAATCATATCATTTTGAATTTCTCATAGTCCTATATATAACAACTTGTACCAGATTTTCAACGAGTCTTTCATGTGGTCAGGCCCTTGATAAAACGTCAAGGTTCAAACGAATGGGTACATGTAACAAGGACCGAATACAGTTTAGTGGGTTCTAGTATGACTCCTGAAAAACACGCTTTGTCTCTTTATTTATTTTGTCACCTGAGTTATTTACCAATCAGACTCTTAACAGGGTGGATCCAAGATTATTTGAAGAGGAGGGAGGGGAGGGGGAGTCCGGAACGACAGACCTCGGATGCGAAGCCGACCATCGACCCCTTGCAGGGTGTGGGGTTTGGGGCCTGCTCAAGGACCCCGAAAATTTTTTGGTTTGCTGGAGAGCAAACAGTGCCCAGGTTTAGAACTATGATTTAGCTATCAAAATTCTAATTTCAGGAGGGGAATATTGGTGTGATATATTTTTCAGAAAACGAAGGGGGGGGGGGGGTCAGGAGCCCACTGACACCCCCTCTAAATCCGCCACTGTAGGGGGTAATTAATTATCGTTTAGCAGCTTCAGTATGTGTGCCAGTCATTTAAGCCGCTTAAGCTGAAAGCAATTTAGCGAGAAACCTCTCGGAGATCGGTATGGAAACCCGGCCAGTCTCAGTCTCATTGCCGCGATTCTGTCCTTCTCTTTTACCGACCCGTTGTAGCATACGTGGGATATACATAAACATTAAACAAACCTTTACAGCCAATATGTCTGCCTTTTAACAATAAATGAAGTGTATTAAATGTCATCTGCCCGGTCTGACGCGTCCTTGGTCTGAGCAGGGAGTTATATCGGATATAATTCCCTGGTCTGAGCAAAGTTTCCACACTATCATAAAAGGGTCACCCGATTAGTCTTTTCCCTCGGATAGTAGCTTTGAAAGAAAAGGATTTTTGCGCCTTTTTCACTAAGGCGAAGAGCGAAGAGACATCAAGCTCTACCGATGTTCCCGAGGGCCGTTGGGAGTGGACATCCTCACTCCAAAAGTCGGCCAAAAGTGTTCATCCTAAATTCAAAAGAATTCTGAAAGAAGACTGGTATAAGACATTAAGTGGCAATAGACCCACCGTAAAACCATGCCTCACTGTGAATCCAAAAAGACACCTTTTTTAGGCTTCCAAAACCTATTTGCAGCATGAAGATCTATTTAGTTAACGTAACTTGAACAAATCGTTTTTCTGCAAATGGGGCTCATCTTGGTTCTAGAGTTAGCATCGGCGTGTATTAAATATCCTCCTCACCGAAGGACAATATTGATTATTTGCTGTTTTCATGCTGCGTAAAATTTTCTTACGAGATCGAAATGGATGGCTTTGCATATTCATTAGTAATATATTTATTTGTCATGATAATATTCTGTCAAGATGTTGTGAGCGGAGCACGGTCTAGTTTGTGTAAGTTAAATTCTCTCTCTCTCTCTCTGCGTCTAGACTCAAGGTGCGACAAAATTTTTACAGTCAGTAATTTTAAAGGGTGTTTTTTTCCTAAAAAAGTGTATCTTTTTACCCTTTTGACAAACGACAGAGAACCAAGAACAAATTTTAGTTTAAATTCTTTTCTTTCCATTTGGTCGGCGTTACTAGTACAGTAGGTATATCAGAAAAAAAATATGTGCCATATTAACACAAATTATATCTTCTCAAAGATTCTGTCCAGAACATTATACTTTTGAAATTATATCTAAAATTAAAAGAGCCTTAAAAACATACTTCGCCTTTATCAATTTTCATGGGTGCCTCTATATTCTTAAGGTTCATTGGCCCAAAGGTCCATTGGTGCGAAAAATCGAATGCACACACCTGTGATGGACTTAACTTTATTACCAATACACTATACACTTTGTTAGGATTATTGAACCTTTGGGCCATTTAACTTTCAGACTACTGTTACGGCCCCAATGGAACCTCTATAATGATCTACCAACCCTACATAATAATCTGAGAACAATGGTCTTATCATGGAACATTCCACTGATGCCACTCTTGGGTACCAAATGCTAACTGGGTGTATCTTTTTTTTTTTTTAAATAAAAAGGAGGAGCGCAAATCATATAACTATAGTCTGCTGTCTTCTGTACTTCAGATCAGATGCCTAGGAGCCAGTACTGCAGCAGTAGGAGCTACAACATGTACAGAGAGATAGATGGCGCTCAGATAACCAGCGCCAGAAACCCTCTGTACCAAACATCCTCTTGTGATATGACTTTCAAGGCAGATGACAGTGGATTTGCAGTGGACTTCAAATATTTCAATAGTTCAGACTGCAAAAGTACTCTCACTCTTTTCACAGCGTATAGTAGATATAGCAACAGGTTGCAGAAGGTAAAAACCTTACAGGCCTATACTTCTCCTGCGTGCACGGTCATGTGTGCTGTAAGGGCTCATTCCCAATAAAACTATCATTCCATGTAGATTGATCAAATTTCTGAGGGGACTCCTGCTGATTGCAATCAGATTAACAGATAAACATCCCTCCTCTTGGCATTGAGTAGAATACAGAAAAGTTAGTGATTATTTGTCATTGAGTATGCAGGCCCATAGCCAAGGGGGGGTTTGGGGGGTTTGAAAGAACCACCCTTTTTGCTGGGAAAAGGTCTTGGTAAAATTTGATCTATGTACTTGAGGATTTTGTGGTTAAAGGTCAACTTTTTCAGAAAACGAACCTCCCGCTCTGAAATTACTGGCTACGGGCCTGGTATGTTGGAAATGAGAGCGGGATAGGTCTATCTCAGTGGGGATTCTTGCTAAGGCGTAGTCATTGTATTCAGTTTAATTGTCTGGCATGCCCCTTTACAAGGCAACATGGACAACATCATGGACCACAAAGTTTTCATGACCTAGGTACTTTAAGTTACGGGCAGGCGTGCCAGACATTTAAACTGCTTAAACTGAATGCAATTCCGCAAGCATCCCCGAGGAGTTAGATCAATCCAGCTAGTATGAAAGGTTTATGGGAATTCTGATTTCACTTTATGCTGTTAACCCCAACATCTCAATATATTTCTACTTGTTGCACAATCATATGAATAATCACACTATTACTTTTTTTATATTTTTGGACTGAGCTACATGTATGTTTCTAAAATATATATTTTTTGTTCATTTGCTTAGAGAATAATTCACTGAATTGCCATGATATTTATTTCTTTTTCAGTTAGAATTAACTTGCAACTCTCGAAAGCCTGAGTACTTAAAATTCCAAATGCGGTATCTCACTCTGAGATATGTCAGCAGGGGTGGTACACAAGACATGCAGTTTAAAGTTGTACTGACCAGCTACAGAACTAGTGAGTAGCTCTGCATGATCTTTTCTCCCTCATTGTAATTGGTTCTCAAATTTCGTCTTTGTTTAATCACCAATTTATTTATTTATTTATTTATTATTATTATTTTTTTTTTTTTTTTTGCATTTTGGTGAAAATGTGGATTTTATTGACAAATGGAAAATCAATGAGATTTGGAAATAGTTTTTTTCTTTCTCTCTTTCTTCATGCTTATTTTTGCATTTATTTTAAGTCTACTCAGTCTAGTTAATTTATGAAATATCTGCACAATTCGCTTACAATTCCAGGCTTTACATGTTCAGGTTTTCGGTGCTCAAATGGTCTGTGTATTGACCGTGACCTCAAATGCGATGGGGTGGAAAATTGCCCTGATGGCGGGGACGAAGTGGGAAACTGCGGGAGATATTATAGTGGTATGTTTCATGTGAACATAGAAGATTTATGATGGTACATTTAACAGAGGAGATGTGGTGGTATGTTTAATGTGAACATGGAAGAATTACTTCTCAGTAATGCTGTGAATTCAGATTTTTAGAAATGTCTTTTAATGTTACAGTATAATTTTGTTACACTATAAATGTTTGTTTTTGTACCTTTTTGAATTTTTATGGAATTGTCCTGTTTTGAAAGGGGGATGAATAAAATGTTATAGTCTGTATGCATATACACAGATTGCCTCACTCAAATCTTCATAAAAATCAACCAAACGTGGTTCCAACATGTCTGAGTTAACACAGTCTACTATATTTTCCCAAATTAGTTCTATTTAGTCCTAGTCACAATATTTTATTGTAAGAATGAGATCGCTTCCTTTCATGTGTTCACTCTAGCAACCAGGACCGTGTCGTGGGGTGCATACCTTGGAGGGTTCATTTGTTTGGCTGTGATAATTGCCATCATAGTGGCTGTCATAGTGGTCAGAAGGCGTCGCATGGCAAGAAGAGGACACACACATGTCACTGTCAACACACCCTTAGGTATGTGATATGGTATCGCTCAGAATGCCAAAATATTATTTGAACTAAAATCTCCCCATCACTGTCAATACACCCTTGGGTAAGTTACTGGCTTGTCTTACAGTGCAAAAAGAAAAATAAATAAATAATAAGAAAAGTAATAATTATTATCCCCCACCACCACCAATAGAACTTAAACTGGGGCTGTTCACATTAGTCTGAAATAATTGAACTTGAATGACATACAGTGTAGATACTGATAATTATAATCAAGCCAGTACAATATCTAAGAAAGGAGGCTCATATCAAGAGTATAAGCAAACAGCAGGTTTCAGTTTTCTCAGTGGATGAAAGATTTCAACTTTGGACCCACAATCAACAATACAATTGAACCACTCTGTTGATTCACTGTGTTCAACTGTTGGATGCATTCAGCAGTGTATCCACCCTTAAAATTAATTATTTAACCCGAGGTTAGCTAGTATGCCTCTTTTCACACATGCTCTGCCTGTTCTACGTATATCTTGTCCAACCAACACACTTTTATGAATAAGAAACATTCAAGGAAGGGAAATTGACTAGAGGCAGGTTGGCAGATTTAAACCAACCTGAAGAACTTAAAAAAATTTAATATTTTAAAAATTTTTAATGTTTAAAAAAAAATGAACTTTCATGTCATGACTGTTTCTTTTAGTTCATACTTCAATTTGTCAATGTGTTTGTGGGTGTGTGGGACAGCTGGGCATGGGGCTCATTGTATACTTGACTATGTGTCTTGCAAATTCCTTTAATTGTATTTTGTTACTCATTTTTATCACTGAAGGACTTTTGTGGTTTGTTGTTTTACTATTGCTGGGCAATACTTGTGTATCAGCATGTACATGTACATCATTTAAGTGTGTTTATAGATATTGCTGTTTTTAAATTGTCTTTTGATGTTTTTGATAGGCCTATGTAATAAATACTAATCAGAATTAGAAATGTGTACTTAGTCTAGTATTTGAATGTTTTTCAACTTCCACTGTTTGCTTTATTTGTCATTTCAGCAGCATGCTTGCCTATGACACATGTTTTTTTAGATCGACTCATGTCTTGTGAATAATATTCTACCCTGTCAATATAAAATATTTAAAATTGACATTTGGTTGATTTGCCCATATTATTTTTAATCTATTGCTTGACTTGTATATAGGCAGCAATGCTCCAGAGACCATGGACCCTCTAATGGGTCCTCCTCACCTGTATGGGGGGCAACAACCACCAGGTAAACTTAGCAGAAAATGCTTAGCTCTGTGTTCTTGTTTTAAACAGAAAATGACAATGAATGAATGATTTATGTCTTATAACAGAGCTTTATATAGTGTACACAGGCACTTTTGCTTTACTTAATAGTATGTGGCGTGTTTTGTGTGTGTTGTTATCCCCTTTATATGCCCAATTCAGCTGATGGTACATAACCAGGAGGTGGTACTGCCTCTCTGATCCTCTAGTATTATTAAGCTGGTCTCCTCTCATTCATTTATCCATTGTCATTGATTTGTTAAAAACATTTGGCTGTTATCCATTTTACTCTCTGTTAATTGCCTGCACTCCAAGAAATCTGATAGATGAGAAAAGCATGTATTGGATTGCCCTGATAACTGCACATAATATTCTGATATGCTGTTTGTTCAATGCAAATGTTCAATGCAATTTGCGAGTGTGCAAACATCAGACATGATTTTTTTTTTTTTTTTTTTTTTGCTTTAAATCAGAAATCCACCTTTTCTTTCACATTAGCAGATTTCTGACTAAAGCAGTCCCCGGCCCCTTGGTTTTAAGCATAATTATAAGGCCAGTGAGCCATTTCCCCCTTCTTTTTTTATTGCAACCCCAAATCATGTCTGAAAGTGCTTGTTGGGTTTTTGACGTGATTCATGTTTGCATAGAAATGCCTGAAACCTTTAAGTTTCCCACAGGCTACAGCAAGATGTCTCTAAGCTTTTTAGTTGTAAGCTCATTCATGGTGGCAAGAATAGAATCAGCACACTACTTTTTTGTAGAGCTTGAACAGTTGCCAGCACAGCAGTAGCCCACCTTATTTGACCTGATTGAATGGAGTGAAGCTTTAAATAGAAATATGTTAGAAATATTTCCTAAAATGTATGGTTTTAGTGTGAGCTTTTCTTGTTTGACCAGATTCTTGTTTGCTATATGTTCCTCATTTAGCATGTCCAAGTTGTGGACTGCATGATGTTGACATTGGCTTGAAAACCATAATATGTGGATGTATATTGTTTGTTTATTCGTCTAATTAACATGTGTAATTTTCTTTTAGCACCTGCCCCAGGGGTCTATGTGCCTCCGCCCCAGGGATATCCACAGCAACCCCCACCCCAAGGATATCCACAGCAACCCCCACCCCAGGGATATCCACAGCAACCCCCACCCCCTGGATATCCACCTCCACAAGGGTATCCACCACCACAAGGATATCCATCCCAGGGATATCCACCCCAGCCACCAGCAGGTTGGTATAATTTCAATTATTCCACAATCAGAAGTTGTACATGTACAATTAACTTTTACACCAAAATTTGCATCTTCTAGTACTTCAACTCAAGGTACGGTAGTGACTCGATCTTTTCATTAGGGAAAAATTGTGAATTTTACAAAATCTTATGTGGTATTTTTTAAGTCATCAATTCTTGAACATTCCTAATGAATTATATGGAGCAACAAACTGAAAAGCAGGCTACTGTACCTTGTATTTTATACAGAAAAAGCAACACAATGCTACATGAAAAAGTATTTTTAATGATTTCAAAATTATGTAATCTGAAAGGTTGAGAAACTCTGAAAAGTACTTATCCATACTATCTTTCTGTCACAATTATTACTGGTGTTAATTTCTAATATCTTTTCAAGGAGGCTACCCTGCACCATACCCACCTCCACCGGGACAAGTGGGATATAATGCTGGGACTGATCAGGTCAACATACAGTAGTGGGATATAATACTGGGACTGATCAGGTCAACATACAGTAGTGGGATATAATACTGGGACTGATCAGGTCAACATACTGTGCGGAACATAAAAGATCAGGTCTTATAAACAAATTAGCCACTTGCGAACTAAAGCCTCAGAGTTGCGAACATTAACACCATATGAATGACTCCAATCACGATTCCATGGCCCGCCGGATGTTCATGCTCACAAATCTGTAACAACAATTATGGTTATGAAGTCTGAAAGATGAAATAATCTCATTCAACATATTTTAGTTGTCATTCCCCTTGGACTGAACTGGAGGCTTTTACTGGCTTGTCCACCCCTTAAACCCATCAAGCTATGATGATCCCTTGTTCCCGTCAACATCTGTTCTCAACAATGAAGGAATATATCACGTTAGAACTGCATGATGTTTACTGGGAAACAACACCACTGTTAAGAAGAGTGAGCTACGTGTACATATATATTTTTTTCATCAAAATCAAATTAAAGCAAGCATAATATTTCAACCCTGGAACCTGTATTTGAAAGCCTTTGTTGCCTTATAACTTCTCATGTTATATGTCTCTATACTGCTATTTCTCTGTCTCCAGTTACAGGTAAACTGTAGAAAAGACTGTGTTTTCAAGTCTTAAGTAAGCTTACGGTGGCTTCATGTACCAAGGGTTTTAACTCCCTCAGGACATAAGAGCATCTCCACCTTCATCACGTTTTATAATAAAAAAATCTGGTGCACTGAAGATGCCAATTTTTTTGCTCTGGTAATAAATTATGAACCATTGAATATACAACTCATCACCTGAAGCTGCCCTAGTCATGGATATTGACACATTTCTCTGGCAACTTACTGAAATTGATGAAGTCATTAATGTTTGCAAGGTTTTATGATTTAGGAGAATAGCATTACAATGTGCTCTACTTAGTGACGAACAGTGTTTTTTTTTAAATTTTTTAAAAGAGTATTTGTATGTTATATTTAATAGATATGTATGTTCTAGTCTTACTTCGTATATATCATTACTAGTACATGGTATCTATGAGCTTTGCAAGTTTGCCAAAATTGGTAAATGACAAAATTCTCAAATGTGTTTTTTGTCAGGTTTTATTATTATTATTAATATTTATAACTGTGTAATTTGTTGTATTACCTTCCATTTAACTATACAAATATGTACATACCACAGTATGTGTCATTTTTTCATGACATATTTTTCTCTTTTGTTTTTGTGCCAAAAAAAAATTACTTCTGACATGTATGATCTGCTTTTTTCAAAAGATGCATTTTATAGGTTTGTGCAACAAAATCAGTTTTTTACATTCTCATGTCACCAGAAACATGATCAAACGAGTCAAACACGTCATACAACTGATCAGAAGTATATAGAAATACTTTGATGCTTATAGTTGGATAATGTGTGAGTGTAGCATTTTTTGATGTCAGGGCTACTGCTATTTCTGTATCATCTGTGATGTGTGTGATTTATTCTTTGATGTAGTGCTCTTATAAGTCGGGAGTATTGAATGATGATTTGCAACATGGGACTTGCAAGTCCTTGGACATTTACCCTTTGAAATTTGAAATCATGATTTCACTATTATAATTCACCTAAAAGAGTGGTATACATGTAGGTGTTAAAGGACTTGTTCAGTTAGTGGTCAGTAGGTATTAAACCCTTGTCAGGTCATTTTGAGTGACAGTAATAGGAATGGAAAATGATCAACGGTTTATTCATGGAAGTAACAGTGTCATATTCACTTTCCAATAAGGCCATGAAATCACAGAATATATATAATGCATACATTTAGGGTTGAAATGGCATTTGTTTAAATCTTTTTCACGTTTTTAAATAATTATGCATCATCTATGTTTTACTACTGTATGCAATGTATTTTTAAGTCTTCAGTCAAATAAATGTATTGACGGTTTTATGATGTCCCGTGAAATTGTTTTCCTCTTTGCTATTTTATGTATCACTCTAATGAAACTCTTTCAATATATGTTTCCATTTATTATCAAAAGATTTGATATTGCAAGTGAAAATGAGCAAATTTTAGAACACCAAACGCAAAAAAAAAAAAGAGAAAAAAAATTCTTGTTGTCTTATAAAAATAAAAATTGTCTGAAAATGTGCTGCCAACTGCTCTAGAAATGTCTATTGTAGTTTGGCACTCCTTAAAGGCAAACAATGTACATCAGGCACTTACAGAGCGAATAATAAGAATAGCAATAACATAATAAAATTAAAAAATAAGCCTTAATCATCAAAGTTAATTGTATTCAAAGGTGTTAAGAAAATTACAAATTTTAAACCCATTTTTGAGATCTAAATTTCTGTTTTAACCATTGCAAATGGAATTCTCCAGAATCTTCACCATAAAGTGACTCAAAAATAATTACTTAGATTTAAAAAGAAACTGAAATCATTTCCACCAAAAACTAACAGAGAAGCTCAATGTAAGAGACCTCACATAATGCCAACACTTAGGAGGGATATACAACATTTCCCCTGGGTGTAGCACACATTCCATGGGGGTGGCCTGACTGACCAGGGGGTAATTCTCCAGATCTGGATTTTCAGCATCGACCCGACTCGTATTGCTGAGCATTCCTTCATGAGGATACAAATACAGGGTGTCGTCCACTGAGTACAACTTGAGGTACTTGTGGCCCACAACCTGAGCCAGGAGGTTATGTTTTGGATCCTGGTGGAGAGGAGACACCGTCCCAGCTGGTCCAAACCAGGCATTTACATCAACATCCTCATTCCCATCCTCTTCCTCATCATCCTGGTTACTATCACCCTGGTTACTATCACCTTGGTTACTGTTACTTAGACAACAATAGGTTGGAATGCTGATATCCCTCTGTAGTTCTGGGATTTGATCGAATAACTGGTGCTGGGCTAAATACCCTACACCATTCTGTTGAGAATTTTTACTGGGGTTTTCGATAAAGTTTTCTATAAAATTTTGCAAAGTTATCAAAGTCTCTGACCATGACTCATCTGTGTATTTTGATCCTATTTCCACTGGAACAGTTCTGCAACCGGCTACTTTTTTCAAGTAATCCAGTGTCCACTTGTGGTCATTGAAAGCTGGCCAATAGTCGATGGCATCTGTTACGATCACAGGAGTTTCTGTTTCCATGTGATGTGAACTGAAATACTCAAGCGAAGGGCAGCTTATTCTCAATATGGCGTTCTCTTCACTTATATCAGGTTCTTTATACAGTTTCATCTTCTTATGATTTTTTGTGTTGTCCTCGGCATCAACATTTGCTTCTTCACACGTGACTGTTTTGTTCATCTTTTCTACATTATGTGACTCTAATACAGTCAAAGCACTGGCCAGTCGTCTAAGTATATTATCTAATACAGGGGCACCCATTAACAATCCCATATCGCAAATATTAATGGCAGTCTGATATGATCCTGTTAACCCATCTCCAGTCCTTGTACATGTACTTTCAATATGTGTTAATATCTCACACAAACATTTAAATAAAGAGCAGTAGGTATATGAATGCCTCCAATTAATGTCAACATCTTTCCAATGTCCAGTATGAAGCATCTCCCAGGCCATATTTAATAGAGCATTGCTGGAGTCACTACACTGTCTTGTCTTGCCGTCGTACAGCAACAAAGCGCACTGCTGAAGTTTGTACGAGTAGGCTTCACCAAGAACATCTGTGTCTAAGTTGCCAAGTCCTAATGAGGCGATGTCTTTGGGGATCTTATCTTGGACGCTAGGTGGAAGTTGGTGAAATATGTGGTCATCTTTAAATGATTTCCCTGCTTTGCTGGACATAGTCAACTGTCAAAAAGAAAAAAAAAAGTTTTTTTTTCTACAGAATGATAAATATTAGTTGCATAAATACCAATGAACGATCAGTAGAATTAAGAAATTTCATTTTATTGGTGATTTATTTGGTGTCACTTATACAATGTAAAGCTAATTCCCATAGACACCATATCAGTCTTTGTACCAGTAGATGGATCCAACTTGATCTGCGGGGATTCTCACTGAGTGCAATCAGCCTAACTGAATGGCATGCCTCTTCCTCCTGGTGTTGAGTAGAATAGAGAACAGCTGGTGACTATACCAGTATGTTAGAAACAAGAAGAGGTGTGTCATTCAGTTAAACTCATTGCACTCAGCAAGTCTCCCTTGTTTGATCGATCTACATGTACAGTACAGTACGGGTACACATACCTATGGTGAGTATGGGAAGGAGCATATAAATCCATTAAGTTTAATTAGATATGTCGTTCAAAGTAAAAAAGGGCATGTCACCCTCTGTACATACATATTGCATTATTGTTACCTCCGCCAAGGAGGTTATGTTTTAAGTCCTGTTTGTCCGTGTTTGTTTGTTTGTTTGTCATCAACATAACTCAAAAAGTTATGGACTGATTTTGATGAAATTTTCAGGAACTGTCAGAAGTGGGCCAAGGAAGAGATTAGTTTTTGGTGGTGATCCGGATCAATAATCAATCAATATTCAATAATAAAAATAAATCGCTGCCTTGGCGGAGGTCTGCACTCTCGGAGTGCTTTTCTAATCTAGTCTAGTATTTTTTCATGTACTAGTACTAGTATAACTGGAATTTTTTTCAATGCATACATGTATTAATCAAAAAGAAATAGTAGGTGATAAATGCAATCAGTATTTTTTCATCTTATCATTTTGATACAGGGAATGAATACTCGCATACTGTCATATACATCCCCTTTTCTATATAATGGCATCAAGTGTTAATGCAATGGTTTAAATTTTAAAAGAATTAACAATTGGGGATGGTGAAGAAGCTCTGAATTTTGAAACTGAGGAAACTTTATTGTCGCATCAACTTTCAAGTTCATCTGCTTGCACACTGCACATTGATTTCGTGGTGCCTCTGTGCCGGTGTAATTTTGATTTTTAACATATTATATTTTTTAATATATTATCTGAGTCAACATGTTTTACAAAACGTACCTGAAAGGCAGTGACACACGACTAGCAACACGTTTGACCTAGTTTATTGAACTAGGTCAAAGACACACAGACGGAAATAACAGGTGCGCGTGCGTAGTTTATCAGTCGTCCAGGTGAATGGAAACTTTCTTGACCATGCGTCTGTGATTTTCTTCACAAGAGTACAATTTAAGTGCCACAAAGGTCACGTTACTTACCCAGAGTGGCCAAACGAAGGCTCAGATGGAGTAGATCCTGCAAAACAGAAATATGGCAGAAGAAATGAAATAGTTAAGGGCTTGGAACGTAACCGGGGTTTGTTTTTTGCTACTGAACTTTCCCCGCTTGAGTCGTGACTCAAGTTCAGTGTTGCAGGCTCCAGGGATCGAAGCCTGCAAACTCTGTAAATATGTCACTGTGATCAAAAGAGTTGAAAAACTCTGTATCCGTCCTTTGTATAGTGCCTGTTGTCTTTTTGGTGTTAAGAATCCCTCCCACGACTAAGACAATCACTTCATTTTTAGCTTAAAGACTTTCTATTTGGGGGACATTTTAATGCAATCATTTTATAAATACAAGAAGGAAGTATTTCTAAAGGAGCTAATTTTTAACGGAACAATCAAAAGATGCCATTACCAAAGAAGATTCCAAGAGGACGCCGCAGTAGTAAAGAGGAGGAGGAAGAGAAAAGAATTCTTGCCAATCGATATCAGGTGGAGAGAAAACTTGGGAGTGGAAATTTTGGCACTGCCTTTTTGGTGAAAGATCTGAAGTGCAAAGATCCTAAAGATCCAGAACAATGGTAAGAGCTGGAGCACCATTTCACTATTTGACGATTTAATCTGGGGCTTTATGGCCGTCATGCCTGCCAGTGTGATAAATATATACTAGTAACATACTGTGGTACAGTATATCAAGCTAATTCATGTACAAACACCACTGTGTCTACATATTATAGAGATGCCATGACATGTGTCACCAGAGGAGAGTCTTGCATGTTTCTTGCTACTGCAATAACTTGCAATTGGAAGCAATGTTGCATTTTGCTTCAAAATCATTCTCCTAATTAGCAGGTCATGTTAGTAACTGGGTTTGATAGGAATATTCCTCATGTTTATTTTAAAATTAATTAATAATTTTTATTTTACATAATTTTAACAATGTTATAAACTACATACAAGCATGTATTATCTGGAGTGCTGACAAATACTAATTTAAAGCTAACAAACGTGCTCATGTAGATTTTTTTCCATATATTCCAGGAAAGTAATGAAGGAAATCCCTGTGGGAGACCTACAGCCTGACGAGACAGTGGACGCCATGCACGAGGCCAACCTGCTGTCCAAGCTTGATCACCCCAGTATTGTCAAGTTTTATGACAGCTTTCTGGACGGAGAATTCTTCTGTATTGTCACCGAGTACTGTGATGTAAGAAAGCACTTGTATCTGTTATATATTGATGGAATTGATTGAATATGAAGCATTTGTTAGATATATTGATAGGTTCCTTCAACATACTGACATGAGGACTGTCCGACATTGGCATAGTGCATGGCTGATTTAAGGCGTACTTTATGAAATTTTTTTCTACTACTGATTTTCCTAGATTCAAACACTGGATTTATCAGTTGCATAGTAATTAAACGATGGACTTGTACTGCAGCCATTTTCTCAGTTGAGGAAAATGTTGCATGTTATTGGTTGTAATGCATATGATTGCTTTGCAGGGTGGCGACTTAGAAGATCAAATCATAAAATATCGCAAAGAGGGTAAAGCTTTGGATGAGATTCTAGTAATGGATTGGTTTGTTC
Organism: Lingula anatina; assembly: GCF_001039355.2. The sequence goes on from NW_019775539.1 coordinate 151,454, forward strand.
AGCTTTTATTGGCAGTGCAATATATGCACTCAAGGTAATTTTATTTTTCCTAAAAGAAATAATTCTGTACTCTTTCTTGAAAACAAAGTGATAGTTTACCCTTGATTCAGAGCTTGTGAAAAGTTATGTAAATTAATGGTTTTCTTTGGTATGTGTATCACGTCCTGGTTTTCACAAATGCTGTTTTTATTTCTAATGGAAGGATAGTTAATTTTTTTCTGCCTAGTTAAGACTTATGTTAAGGAAACACTCAAACCATTAGTAATACTTGAAATACTGTCTTTCAGAATGAAACACTAAAACAGACTGTTACAATATTGTTCCCATACTTGTTTGTTGTTATTCTTTTTTTGTTAGACGGGTACTGCACAGAGATTTAAAAACAAGGTGAGTCTGTAAAAGTACATAGAAAAGTTTTTGTTTTGAAGTTATGAATATATGATGGTATACATAAGTACTGATTGGAAGTAAATTATTGAAACAGTTGTAGAAAAGAGAACATAGCTTTTGCATGAATAAGTAAAGATAATTATCGGTTATATTCCACCAGGTGGAAGTACCTGTTGTGCTCTTCTTCTTTTGACTTACTAGTAAGAAAGAAAACAAAACTTTGCAATATCAAACTTATATAGACTGAGACCTAAATTTTTCACAAAATTCTGAAGATTTAAAATGTTCCTTTATTTTTGTAAAAAAAAAAGCATTAATTATTTGTTTATAATTTTCCTATTATCCTTTGATATGCTGAGGAATATGGCTCCATGTATTCATCCATAATTATGCAGTGAGCATATAAACTATAAAATTCATTTAGCCTGTAACAGTAAGAATTAGTTACAGTTCCAAGATTTACATATGCATTTGTCCATAATATTATCTTCTTCAGAAATATATTTTTGAGAAACAACATGGTAAAGATTGGCGACTTTGGTATATCGCGGATTCTCATGGGTACATCTGACATGGCGTCTACATTCACAGGAACTCCGTACTACATGAGCCCCGAGGTGCTGAAACATGAAGGCTACAACTCAAAGTCGGATGTATGGTAAACCACATAAAATGAAAGCTAATTTGTTTCAGGTCTTGAGCATGAAGGATATTTCTAAGCCCAACTGTACGCCCCCTTAAACTAAAAATGCACTTCTGTTACAATAAAACAAAACAATATGTCAATAGTATTAATATCAATAAAATGAAAATATAAATTATCTAATAACTCAACTAGAGCTGCATCAAGTAGCAACTATAGTTAAGTTGTATGGCAAGAATGACAGAATTATAAGCAACACTTGCTTAATAATGAAATGCCGCATATAGAAATAATTTTAACTGAATCCAGTACTATTGAATGTTATACCATCATTTTAATTTCAGTTTTTGGTCATCTGTATCTGAAGGCCGTATAGTGTTCTCATTTAGTTGTCAGGTTAATTGGCTGTATCCTATATGAAACAAAAAAAGGTATTGCTCTAAATTCATGGTCTTGAAAACACTTTTTCAGGTCTATTGGCTGTATCCTGTATGAATTATGTGCCTTACAACATGCCTTTGAAGGGCAAAGTTTGATGGGGGTCATGTATAAGATAGTAGAGGGCACTTCGCCCCAGCTACCAGACAAATACTGCAAGGAGCTACAGGGGGTTCTTAAACTGTAAGTTGGTATCATCATTATATTATATTATATTATATTATATTATATTATATTATATTATATTATATTATATTATATTATATTATATTATATTATATTATATTATCTATAACAGAAATGCAGTATGTATGCTATTTTTCTTGCTGTGTTATCTCTCTAATAAAAAACAGTGTTGTACCAGTAGTAGCAAATTGTTTCAAGTTTTAAGAGTTATGCAGTAAATTTTTTCATGTTAAGTTTGTCTCGTTTCACCTTAATGTTTTAATTGTCTTTCAGAATGCTTGTTAAGGAACCAGAAAAGAGACCCTCTGCAACAGAGCTCACCAAGGTCCCATTTGTACACAGGCACATAGAGGTATGGAAGCTTGTTCCAAAATTTTATTTTTATTGATATTAAAACACACTTAAGGAACAACTTGACAGTTTTCTTTACAGTTACTTTAATTAACCAATCTCCACTTTTAGTACGTAATTCTTTTTTCCGTACTTTGAAATTGATAATTTATTTGGAAATATGTATTCATTTCTGTTTACTCTATTATTTCACCAGTGTCAAGATTTAAAAAATATATTGTAATTTCCTTTATTTCAGAAATTAAAAAACACTATACAGGTTAAGCACAAGAAAGACATGCAAGAGAAGGAGGGTCACAGGAAGGAAGCTGAAGAAATAGACAATTTGTTGTGAGTATAAAGTTTTTGAGAATGATTTGTTTACAATACAAGGAATGAGAGAGAAATCTCCCTATCTGCATTTATTTGCCTGCCAATCTAAACATTGTGCTGATTGTGAAATTGATAAAGATTATATCTGGAAAGTTAACGAGTTATAAATAAAAATACCATGGCAATGTATTTTAAGAACCCAAGTGACACAATTGGAAACTTTCAAGAATAGAGCTTCTATATTTAACAAATTTTCTTTTTATGATTTGTATAAAGATTTTAGAAAGTTACTGAATTTTACAAGCAATAATCTGGGGAGGGGAAATGCTGCTATATTCTAGGCAGGGTAGGATTTTCATCCCTAGTAGCATTTAGTGTTGCCATCTGAAATCATTACGATAAGTAGAGTAATTTATTACATATCAGCAGGCACGTGCATAATCAAAAATCATTTATTTTAGGAGAAAAAAGACACATTTGCAAACACTCCGGGACTCGGAAGAGGATGTAAAGTGGAAAAATCTATCACCAAGAGAAAGAATGAGGATAAGAAAACAGCAGAAGGCAGACGAGGAAAAGAAAAAATTAGAGTAGGTTTTGTTTGTTGTGTTGCTTTGAAAGTCTTACAATTATGCTAATTCACAAAATTATTTGAAATAAAAATCATTCTTGATTATTATCAGACCTTCCCAGCTGTACATATTATTAATGAATTGTACGTGAATGATGTACTAGAAAATATGTGAATAATGAATGTATACATTAAAGAATCTTATATGTAAGTTAAGAGCATCATTACCTTTATAGAGAGGCTGTTCGGCAGAGCTACGAAGAAACTCAACTAAAGAAAGACCAAATTAAATCTAGTTTTCTAACATCAAATGTGAGTATGCACTAGCACACCTACAGTTATACTAATATTGAGAAATTGATCTTTTTTTTCATATTGAAGCAAGCTTTTTAGTAAATTTATAATTGTCTTTCAACTTTGACAAAAACAAAAAAAAATGACATAAAAATTTCAAACTTTGAAGCTTGATGTGCACCAAATACTGATCTCAATATTTATCTGCACATTTTAGTCCCTTCTATACAGCATTATGCCTAGCTTACTGTCTTTTTGTGAATTCATGCTTTTAAGGAAAAAATGTAATTGTTGTTATCTGGATTATGACTAGTTAATAAGATATGCTGGCATTTCAGGCGGGAGCCTTGCTAGGAGGGAGAGCTACCAGACCCAACAATGTCCAGGTACATCAGCTGCGATCAGCAGACATTGCCTATAACAGTAGACCCCAGACTGCGCCAGGTGAGGTAGAACACACGGGCAAGCATGCACACATCTTTGTGCACTCGCTGATCAACATGCTGTGTACACATGCACACTACACTCACTCACAGCCACATTTTTTGCGAACACACTCATTTACACGCATGCATTCACTAAATTTTGGACTAAAGCTCTTTTAGATTTTTTTGTAAAGTTGTAACACTTTATCGCTCATTTAAGTTTTCACAGTCCCAGAAAGTATTTATATTATTGATACAATGAGCAATAAAGGAATTTGATATGTCATCGTCATATGCAGATTTTAACAATCAGTCAGATTAAACACCTTTGTGTTTTTGTGATTTTAGAGACACAAAGAGAAGAAAAAGAGGAAGAATTCGACGTAGCAGAAGCCATGTTGAATCCGGGCGCCCAAACCATGGTCCCTAAGCAGCTACATGTCATAGTGGAGGATGAACGTCCCATTACTCCAATGAAGGATAAGCTGGTCTATGACATAAAGAATTCCTCTCTGGACTGGAAAGATGGTAGGGCAGTACTAGTATGTCAGTATTAAAATAAGTGTAGTTGTTGCTGTTTTTAATCTTTTTCTAAACCTACTGTGACTTCAGCTCTTAACTGACAGGATTAGCAACATGACAATCACAGCACTAAAAAAACATAGTTTTATTGTCTAACATTTTATCAAATTTACAATTATAACACCTGTAAACAATGGGAGTCTGTCCTGTATTATATGTAGATTAGGCTAAGATGTGTGGAGTTGACAACTGTGGACTGATAATTCACCTGATGATTCAGATGAAGACCTCATAAGGAGAATACAGTGCTTTCATAATTATCTCTTGATAGGCATTTTAACTCCAGAAATACATCAGAAAACTCGTATACATGATATCTCAACATGGGATATAATAATTTCCGTGTTAACTTTCTAGACCAGTTGTGACATGTCCACAAGAATAAATCTTGTCAAGCAAACGTGGTGTTATGTATATAACATAATAATATCAACACACAATGTAGCTTTACTTTTAAAATAGAAAATAGGTTTTCCATCACCAATTACTCAGCTTCCTCTCCCCCAGGAATTCCAGATCAACCTGCAGCAGCAGATACGTTTTATTCTCAGTACGAAGACTTCGAGGACCTGGAGGAGGTGGACGAAGAAATTGAGGGAGAGGCAGAAGATGAAGATGAGCTAGGGCAGACGGCAGAGGATGTGGAGCATTTGATAGGATATATGGAGAATGCCTTAGATACTACTGCAGGTAATAACCTCCATATACTTCATTGTTGCACTTTGTTTCATTTAAACAAATTAATGGACACTTTTTAGTAATATATATTTTTCCTTTAGAGTTTTTCTTTTCATTGTGTATTACATTTGTGAGAATACTTTAAACTATAAATTACCTTTATCTGCACACTTTTTGTTTTTTTTTCACTATTTGTTTTTTTCTTTTTTTGTTTGTTTGTTCGCTTATTTTTTGTTTTTTTTTTTCTTTTACATCGGTAATGCAAAAACTAAAAAAACTAAAAGTTTGTGGAAAATGTGACATCACCTGTAAACAAAGACTAATATTTTAATTTTAACTTTCAGAGAAGAGTGTGACATTTGCTGATGATTCTGTTGCTGGAGCTTTTGGTCCAGTTGTGAGAGATGTTAAGATAAAAAATTTAAGAATGTATCCTTTTTATGAAAAGATTTATATGTATATGAATAACCCATTTATATATGAATCCTTTTAAACATCACATCTTTGTAAAATTTAGATGTTTGTCAGCTTTTCCCTCTCCTTCATGCAGTAATAAACATTTTGTAAATTTGAAATACACTTCCATGTATTATTTATATAATAATGACTACTGTAAAAGTTTTTCTATTAATGATTTTATAAATTAAATTTGATTGAATTTTATGTTATCCTTAACTTAACAACAGGGATTGTGAAAAGAAATTAGGAAAGAATGCCTTCCAGAAAGCCTACAACTACCTGAAGTCTGCCAGGTTTGGAGATATGGCAGGGACTGTGGACGAAAACGAAATTATCGCTGGACTGAGACAATATGTGAAAAACCCAAGTGATTGCTTCCTGGTAGACCAGTTGCTTTTCCTTGAGGAGCAAGCAAAAGTTGCCAAAATGTGATTTAGTGATTGTGATGTACTTGGTGTTATTATACTGTGTACTGGCATGCAGCTCAATTATTATTATTATTTTTTATTTTCATTTATTTATTTATTTTTTTGTTCTGGAGCATATGCCCACTTTTGGTCGTTCTGCTGTATTTGTCCCCTCTGTTATACATTTTCTGTCCTCAGAAATTTGTTTTTTGTCTTTTTGATTCCAACAATATATATATATATGTCAAAGGCCCGGACCAAATCTAGTCCCGTGCATAAAAGGCCCAGACCCCATGTTTATTACGCCCTGGCTGGGCCCATTCTTTATGGTGTCCTTGCATTGTTAACAGCATAATGGGCAAGTAAAATGACCAAGTTAATTGACCAAGTTAATTGGCCAAGCTGCCAGTTTGTTTGTATGGCATTGCAGGAGATGTCTTAGATCTAGGCACAAATGAAGCCCACCTTTAATTTAACATTTCTTTAGTAAATGTTACTAAATCAATCCACATGTCTTTTCTTTAAACATTAAACATCTTTAAAAGTATCATCCTCTGATGTATTTTACAAATCACAGGTAATGAAATACAAGTATATCTCATTTGCCACACCTGTAAGTATCATAATATGTGCCTTGATCTAAGTCATCCCCTGCACATGCCACACAAACAAACCGGCAGCTTGGCCAATTAACTTGGTCATTTAACTTGCCCATTATGCTGTTATAACAATGCAAAGACACCATAAAGAATGGGCCCAGCCAGGGTGTAATAAACATGGAGCCTTGGCCTTTTATGCATAGGACTAGATTTGATCTGGGCCTTTGACATATATATATTAGGTAATTGAAATTTCTATTACAAAATTGGCAAAAATGAAAGTGCCAAATAGATTTAATATGGAGGATAAAGACACTTCAGAGGGAGAAAACAAACTGTCGTGAAATAGTCCTTTGCAAATTTGATATTGCTGTGACATAAGGAGATCCTGCACCCTAGGAGGGAGTGGGCAGTTTAAGCATTCCAGCCTATACAGAGGAAGGTATCCCATTTATACTGACACTCGGGGTGACTTATGTGAATTCAATCAGTTTCAGCATGGCATATTTTTGAAAGCATAATAAGTCAGATGAAATCCAATTGTAGCATAGACTACGAAATTAATACTAATGCTTCTAGTTAGGAAGTATTTTTTTGTTTCCATGACAACATGAATAGATCGTTTTCAGTCAAAGGCTGCCAAGAATGTGGCACTTTATGACTGTTGAATTAAAGTGCCATGGAAAGCTGTTTTAACAATATTATGGATATCAGATAATTATTTGAAATGGCAGGTTCAACACTGATTTTTTTTTTATTTTTAAGAATGATCACTGAAGAATCTCGCATGGTAATTATCTGACCAAGAATCATTTTAATTGTAGAAATAGTACTATAATCAATATAACAAAGAAATGAGGCTGTATATCCTAACAAAGTTTGCATGCTTTTTCTATATTGTTTCTCACGCCAAGGAGATAATACCTACAGTATTCAGTATAAAGTAATAAAAGCAAAAGTATTTTTGAAGCATCAAAGGTAAAAATCAAACTCCTACTGTTTGAAGCTGAGCTGAAAGTGTTTCAGTTGAAACACCCTTGGAATTTTCATGATATATTGATTTCTGTTACAGGTCTAGTAAAATTTCTCTGTATTATAATTTCCCCCCGTTTTATAAGAACATCAATGTCTTATAAGTTTCTCAAGAGAGAAATTTCAGACCTATGAATTCACGTGCTGTTGCCGTTTTTACATATTGAAATGTTAAAATACCTGTAAGTCATGAACAATAATGTTCATATATTTGTTTGAAGAGAAATGTATTTGCTTCAAATGATACAGAAATCATGAAAATTATCATATAAATATATGACAATTACACTAAGCTGTGGATTTCGTTATTGCAGACTTCTCCGCCAACATTCACTGGGTAATTGGGAGATATTTTTCAATAATTACGTTCAAGAGGGATGTTTCAAAATATATATTTATAACTATTGGGATGTTATCAGTGATGGTTTGAATGTTTAAGAAAAAGAAGATAAATATTAATTTCACTTAAGTACTAGTAACTAAAATCAAACGCAGACGACAACATTTTATTAAATATAAATTATTAGTATCATTACACCACGCAGATAAAACCCATGTGCAAAAGTTCGTAAAATAATAATATATATTGGAAGCCTAAGTTAACGCGTAACCGTCGCGTAAACAAAGTGCGCTCTTACCGAAACCTAACAGGCGTATAGAAACCATGTGGTGTGGCAGATGAATCCAGATTCCTAATCGAACCATGTGATGGCCGTCTGCGAGTGCGTCGTCTTATTAATATACTGGAGAAGAGGTTTTACAAGAAAAAAATATATAGGCCCTACAAGAAATTGAGACCACCTAAGGGGGTCCTGTTCGTGTTTTGGTTGCTTTTTCCCCCACTGATTTCAGTGAATATTGGTTCTTCTGGCAGCAAACCCGTAGCGTACAGGGATACCGTAATTAAAACCACACATTCGGTTGCAAATCAGTTGCAAAGCAGTCGGCGACCTGTTAGCAACCGGTTGGATACCACAAGAAGTTTTTTTCGGTCGCCACGAGGTTTTCGGAGCTGCACCGAAAACCGGCGCAACCGGATATCAATCCAGCGTTCATTTGGAAACCACTTTGCGAGTTGTTGCTACCGGTCGCCGACCTTTTTTGCAAACGGTAACAGTTGCAAGTCGCAAATAGTTTTTTTGTTCAGTGTGACCGTAACCGCACAGGCCTTGCGACCCCAAAGAGGCCAAGTATTTGAACAAGAAAATATTAAAGAGTATTATAAGGTTAATAAGGATTAAAACGTATGCAAATTTATGTCTTTATTACAGCACTGGTTTCAAAAGTCACAAAATATTGCTGGTTTCTATTTTTAGGAAGGAAATGAAAACTTCCTGATTTTCAAGTCCAAGTTCTTTCATCAAATATTTGTAATCGCCTTACAAGGGGTGTCTTACAATCCACGGTCTCACACAGTGTTTTCGAGTTTTTTAATCTTTTTATTTCTTAGGTACTACGGTCATCACCTAAACTAGAATAACTTTTGAAAAGAATGATCAATTCCTTTTATTTTTCAGATTCATCTCGAAGGTCGAATTCGGTAGACTCTTAGAACATTAATTTTTCTTGATAAATCTGAAAAATAAAAGTTATTCAAGGTGATATTAGGTGATGCCCGTTTTTTTTTTTTTTTTTTTTTTTTTTTTTTTTTTTTTTTTTTTTTTTTTTTTCCCCTTTAAAAAAAACCCATTTTTTTATACATCCCCCGTTTTTTAAAGGAGCCCTTTTTTTTGAATTTTTTTTTTTTTTTTTTTTTTT
>NW_019775539.1:160603-179097 GCF_001039355.2 Lingula anatina
TTTTTTTTTTTTTTTTTTTTTTTTTTTTTTTTTTTTTTTTTTTTTTTTTTTTTTTTTTTTTTTTTTTTTTTTTTTTTTTGTGTCACCCTGTAAACAAAGCCAATGATTATAGCAGTCCCGTCGTTTTGAAAAGGAGCCGTTTTACTAGAATTTTTTTTTTTTTTTTGTCTTTTGAGAGGGGAATTTATGAGAAAGCAGCTACTGTCACAAGTTAGGGCCCCTTTACACTGGACGGCGTCCTTTCTGCGTCCAGCAGTACGGGCCCATTTGAGAGTTAAAAAATTATAATACGTTACGTGCCAACAACTGGCCGATCATTGAGCATTCATTCTGATACAAAATCAATGCTCGTGTCTCCTTATTTAGACCACAGAGATGCCAAATTTCATGGTCGCAGAAAGGACGCAGAAAGGACGCCGTCCAGTGTAAAGGGGGTATTAGCAACATATATATTCTGTTCGACCTTGCTGCTACCAGTTGACAAGCAATTACTACAGTCCTGCAACCGGTTTTCAATCACCAAGTGGTTGCAGACAGGTTGTTTATCGCTCGGCAAACGATGTGCAACTGGTAACCTATAACTTGAAGATGGTCTATACGAGGTTGCAGATACCATACTTTTACTTCATGTTCAGTTATGGTAAAGTCAAGTTCAGTGAACAAGTTATGCTTAGGGTTTTGTGCTCTCTGGTTAACAAGGGTTTCAAAAGTTTTATCATTGTGGGGCAGTGTCCTATTCATCAGGGTGTGGAAGTGGACCCACCATTCAGTGGGTGAAACTGGGGTTTCTGTTGACTTAACTTTATTTTGTAGTTGGTTATATAAATCCCAGAATGCACGAGGGTTGGTTGTTTGCAGATTTTCTAGTGACCTAAAAATATTGTCCCTAAACATGTTCCGTTTTCTGTTTAGTGGTTTCTTGTACAATTTTTTCTTTTTGTTAATTTCTGTTAAAAGATTTTCCTTACAGGGGCTTTTTTTCATTGAACGTGCCGTCCTTTTAATGTCTCGAAATAGTTCCCTACAATCATTATCGTACCAGTGCTTACTTGTTTTGTTTTTTTTTACCTCTTTTCTTATTACTGGGGATTTTCTTATGTAGACCTGCTCGCCTACCTAGTTCGTCTAGGGTTTTATTAAAATCAGACAGTCTAAGTCAACCCCTTCCATTGACGGATCATAATGTTTATCTATAAAGGCTTTGACAGTATCCGTTGATTCTTTTTGGGCCAGGTGGGTTTTCCAGCGATCTGATGCCTTATTTGTCCAGTGGAATCTGGCTGGGGGGCATGTAAGGTCATCGGTATCAGCCAAGACATCCGGTTAAGAACACACCTGTGTATTTAGGGTGCATGAGATCAGACAATGGATGGAGAAGGGAGTAAGCTCATGAACTTGGAAGTACTCTATCTGATCTAGTATGGAAATCTGACATATCATGTAGTCTATTACACTAGGAAGGCCTCTGTAGCTGTAGCACGTACAATAGCCAGCAGTGTCACCAAGTTTCTTACCATTAACTAATCTGATACCTGTACTCCTACAGAGTTCGAGTAATTTCTTACCATAAAAATCTACCTCATGGGAATCCATGCTATTTCTAGGTAAATCAATGTCCCCTACATACCCCTCACCAACATCTATGTAATCATTACTATCATTCACAATATCATCAGGAGAGGTGTTCGTTTTTGCATTGAAGTCTCCTGCTAGCAGACAGTCCCCAATTTCCTGATATTTAGCTAAATCTTGTTCTAGTAACTGGAAGATATCATCTCGCTGTTGACTGAAACTACTTCCTAATGGGCTAATGTAAACACAGCATATGAATAGATCTTTACTCAACCCAAAGAACTTTTTGCACAGTTTGAGCGACCTGAATTCACTGTTGGTTTCCTTAAGGAATTTAACCCCTTTTAGTAATTTTGTATGACCCACTGCGTAGTGAGGGTCATTATCGCGCGCTTGGTGAGCACTCCCGCCATTGATATGATTTGTTATACCGGCCGTAATAAAGAATTAAATGTGCGTGGACTTTTTTAATTGATTGTAACTTTCCATGGAGAAATATAAGCTATCCTGTTCAAATAGATTTTGTATGCAAAATAGCTTATTTTTGAAGGACATATTGTCGGCTTCGTACGGCGTTGTTTCCTCGTGTTTGACCACACATTCATGCAGAGGATGAACTAACCTTTCGGCTGATATGTTGCACAAGACAGGGGTGGATTCAGGATTGTTTGAAGGGTCCCCGAAAACTTTATTTGGTATCTTAGAGGGCGAACGGTGCCATCAGAAAAGGTGCCATCAGAAATCAAGGGGGGGGGGGTGTCAGGCATAATGTAACAGGCCCCAAAATTCCAAATGAATATTTTACTCCATTCAAAAATTATGCCAATTTTGTTTATTTGGTTGGGCAATTTGGTGACACTTTTGGCTTTAACTGTTACATAGGCTACATGTATGGTTGCATATAAAACTTTCTCAAAAATTTGTGGTTGACTTGCATTCTTGTAAATTAAATAACTTTTGATTGGCTTGCTTGATTAAAAAATGTTTTGGAAAGCTCGTGAATTGCTCTATTAGATAATAGGTCTACTAATTTGGCTAATATCAATGTTTCTTCCAAAGTTTACCTGACCTCCCTATTTATCCAGATATATAGGGAATTAGGTCCCGATTAGAATAATTGCAGAAGTCTGAACGCATGATGATTTTTGTTAACCGGTTTCAGGGGCAGATCCAGGATTATTTGAAGGGGGAGGGGCGCGGATACGACGCCCCCCCCCCCCTCCCACCTTTGTCGTTGGAAATTTTTGGTATAATAGAGGGCGAACGGCGCCGTTTGGTGCGATTAAGAACTATAATTCAGCTAGTCATAATACTAATTTCAAGCGAGAACCACTGGTGTGATTTTTTTCGGAAATCGAAAGGGGGTCAGCCTCCCCCCCCCCCCCCCCCTGCGTGCTGGATTTTCTTCAGCACTTCGAATAACTTACCGAAACCGATACCTGTTTAGATCTTACTGCGCAAGTGCGCAGAAAAGTGTGGGTATCCATGAACACTTGTTTAACACTTAAAAGCGATTGCACGAAACGTATTTGGAGGTCACCGCTCTCTACAACATCGATAAAGGTAAATTATATTGCCATTTGATACGTTCCAAGAATGCTTAAATATCTTTTGAGTTACACTTGCTGGTACAAATAATAAAAAAAGAAGGCTAAAGCTGAGTACAATTAAAGCCGTAAATGGCGCCATATTTTTTGTTTTTGTTTTTTTTATTTTGAGTTTTCCTGGGGGGGGGCGCATGCGTGAGTGTTCAAAACAGGAAGTTAACCTTGAATTTTTCAACGTAGGAGAGAGAGGGGGAGAGACGTCACGTGACGCCAGTCGGCTCTCAACGACATCAATGTCTAGATGACGGGTTTCCTGGTGTCAACACGCAATGGCAGAAAGATGCACCTATAAAATGTTTGTGGGCTTGTCAGTTTATCCAAGGATTCTATGTAGATCTACTTGTAAGGGAAGTTTGACTTCATGGTACCCTGTATTCTGTGCTTTAATATTGGTGCTGTTATTGGTGTTACAGCTGTCGATGTCGGTTTTGCTTAATACGGGTAATGGCCCTCCTGATAATTACGTGGAACATGTTGTTAGGAAATTAACGGAATTGGAGTATGCTAACCTTGAAGCCGAGTCAGTATCTTCCAACAGAGCAGGAAGTAACATCATATACCTGTGTGATGCTTTTCCACATGGTTTAGGTAAGAGCCCATCCCCCCATTTCAGCTACCTCTGACCTTCCCATTAAATTTTTTCATCGCCCTAGACTTTCTCTCAAGCCCGTTTTGAATTGTAATTACTTAGTTGTTTACTCCATTTATATCGCTCACGTTAAAATATAAAATTTGACTAATAACTTCATGAAGTTCTTTGTAGAGCAAAAACATGACGCCTGTCCCTTAGTAGTTTAATCACTCTCTTGCTTTGTATAATGAGCGTTGTTTTATGTATGCCAATGTTCATTTTTTTTTTGTCGTGGCATACTTTTATTCATTTTATGTCATTGTTAGTTTGCTGAAACTAATGGTTGACATGGAGAGGTAACTAACTTTCAATTTAATGAGACGAGCTGACGAGAAATGAGGACATGCTATTGTTGTCCATAACCTACTTAAGGTCACCTTGCTGATGGCTTGACTATGTATACTGTGTATATACACGCTAGGTACCTTTTTGTTCCCATAATATAATACATAGAAGAAATTGGGGAAGAAAGCATACAAAGGCTGACGGTTTGTGATTATTTCTGTGTGAAAAAAAATCGAAGGATAAAGGATTTTCAATAAACTAATCAGAATTAAGTTCAATGAATACACCAAGGGTGTAGGAAAAACTAGAAAGAAAGCTACCTGTAGGTCAGAGCGTCCGCTCGGTAATGGGAATCGATATTTCATGCGTTAGCACTCTTATTTTTCGTTTTCTGATGAGTACTGTTTGTGCTAACATATATACATGTATGGTACATACCCAGAAAACGTACAATAGGAGTGCTCAGATATATTATACAAAGTATGTGCTTGCCCATTAAATATCGTGCCAGGTACAATAGGACCAAATAATAATAATAATAATAATAAAGTTCGACATTGCTTGTCAGTTGGCAACACAGTGGAACAATATCACACATAAGAATGTGTCTGTGAAAATTGCTAGGCGTCGGTTACATGCTCAGAGAGTGTACAGCATGGTAGCAAGACTGAAACCGCTTATATCGTTACAAAACAGGCAATGTAGAGTGAACTAGGGTCAATAGGATCTGGAACTGGACAGTCCATGACAATTGGTCCGGTATATTTTTCTGATAATTGTCGCTTTGGTCTGACCTCTGATGACAGACGGGTACGATGCTGGCTAACTGCTGGTAAAGCATTTGAACCACATGCGCTGAATTTTCGAACCCGGAGCAGCATATTTATCATTATGTGGGGCTGCATCAGCATCCATGGCGTGGGCGAATTGATAGTGGTTGATGGAAACATAGCCAACTAGCCTCGAGGTCCAACTAGCCTCGGTCTCCCCTATTTACTAATGTTAGACCATGCTTTACACGTGGGACAGACGAAACCAAAGTTTGCCCTTGAATAGTATGACCATATATTTGGGGTTTTATGTCAGTTTGATATTAAAACATCTTCAAACTCGTCACAATATTGAAAAAAGATACACCATTGCACAACGATCGTGGTGCGATTAACAGCTAGCAGTCGTTAGTTGCGATCTACTTTCTGGTATAAACAAGGCCCTTTGAAGACTCTAACACATCGTTCTAATTGCAGTACTTACCACAAAACACCAAACAACAATCAGATTTGGTCATATCAGATTGCAAACATGCAAAAATTGCACATGACAATGAGTTTCAGCCTATTTTTCCCTATTTTCTTAGACTACAATCTTATTTTGCAGAGGGGAAGATAGAACCTTTGTCACTTTTAAAAACATTCCCTGAAGTACGACCCGGAGGATTTTGGAGACCCACTGATTGTGAGCCACGACACACGGTGGCCATTGTTGTGCCATACAGAGACCGATTGGAGCATCTGGAAATATTTCTAAAATATATCCACCCAATACTGTTCAGGCAGAAACTAGAGTATAGGATTTTTATAGTAGAACAGGTAAGTTGTCCTGCATAAACTAAGAATCTATAAAGCTTGCTGAGTTTGGGTCAGATAGTGGAAATGTTTCTATATTCATATTTTAAAATGCTTTGTTGGTGTCTAATTCGTATGAGCAAATTCATATTTTATGCTATCATATCTATGTCCTCTACTGGGTGAAATATATTGTATTTAAAATATTTGAAAAGGTTTTTAAGTCATATTTTTCATGGTTGTTATATTTTATTTCAGCAAAATATCTTATGATATAAGTGATAAATCTTCAAAAGCCAGAGGAATATTTTAATTTGAAACTAAAATGTCGTAGTAAATACATATATAGTCTGATTTATATCAGTTAGCATTGAGGTTAATAAATCGAGACAAATGTTAAACATATCATTAGCGTTTCAAGCTCATACTGTACATATACAATG
Organism: Lingula anatina; assembly: GCF_001039355.2. The sequence goes on from NW_019775539.1 coordinate 166,707, forward strand.
TACATTGTACATATATCTGGTCTCTTGTGCACCACAACTACCAGACATGATATATTTTCCAGCACTGTCAAGTGCACCCACCAACTTAACATTTAAGTGTGTCGTAAAGATATCACCTTTTCATTTTGTAAGTAGGCCGTGGAGATTATTCTTATTTACTGGTGCCATAAAAATGATCAATAACAATCCCTGTGGCACTGCATGCCATGAAAATTTGCACAAGGTGGAAATTACTTCTAAGCGATAAGGATAACTTTCCATGCACCTGAATTTAGTTCGACATTTAGTGTTAGTAATTGACAGATATTAATACAATAATTGGCAACAAAATTAAAATTGAAAAATCAGACAATGTGATGAAGTCTCCATCCACTGCTTGAGCTAGCCTGAAAGAACAAACTGTTTTATCAATATTTATAGGTGAAGTAGATTTGCTCAAGGCAACATAAATGTAGTATATGCTGCAACATTGTGACGTTGCTTAAGAGGCCTTAAAGGGCCTAACCAGGACGTAGATTGCACCTAACAACTAAACTAAACGGTCGTTGTGCAATGATTTAATTTTTTTTTAATATTGTGACGAGTATTTTAGATAGTTAAATATCAAGCAGGCATGAAATTCCACAGGTGATCAAAAAACTGACAGGTGCATGTAGATTAGACTAGCTAAAGGGTACTGTCTGGGTTAGCAAAAAAGTACTTACTGCCTTACACACATTTTTGGGATAATAGATAAATATTCAGTGATCACTGGCTAAATTGCTTAGCATTTACAGAAATGTCATTTTACCGATGGCGTAATAATTACAGTTTTGGGTTAAAATTATAAAATCGGTTTCTCAAATTTCTCCTTTATCTGAACACCCAGGAACAACGTGTCAACACCATTTTAATGGCTTCGTTGAGTACTTTAAAACCCTGCCACCGATTTTTCTTAAAAGCCTCACTTCAGGTTTTATCGTTAAGAAAGCAAAACAAAGCCTTTGCTCAATTATCATTTAATCATTTAAACCAAGATGACAGTACGAGAGTAAAGCCCATACTGGTTGTGCCTATAATTCGCGCGACAATCCGTACGCGTATTCTCCATGTACGTATTTACTCTGTACTCACGCCCCCTGCGAGACAATGGGTTGTTTTGATAAACGACAAAAGCCTGTGCGGGTACCAAACAATAGCGACGTGAACTCATACAGAGCCTAAGCGCACAGGGGGAGGAGCGCATATGTAAATTATTGTACGGGCGACCCTTGGAGACGGGAGTTCGTCCTCGCCAAGCGCGACGGGAAGTAAATTGATGCGCGCTATAATCCGACTTAATTAACAGCTTTCAACTTGGCAGTATTGCACCTTGCTCTAGGCTGAATGTCGACCTGCCGTCTCGTTGTTTTGTTTGCTTCTTACAATCAGGGGAATGGGCCTCTGCTATTTAATACATTTGGAGGATTTTTTTGTAGTTTTGGTGAATTTCTCGAGCGATCAGTCTGTGGCCCATACCAATTAACTCTTCCGATCTTGGCAGAAGTCTCCCTAATTTTGGACGTATCTACCGATCTCCCTTTTGTCTCGATACATCACACTTTTCTCTTTGTCCTTACGTTTGGAAACTTCTCAGGTTAAGTGATAGGGGTATAGATAGCACTAAACAATAAAAAGAAAATACCAACGACAAAGCCGTGCCAGGTCTTCGTGTGAGTAACATCCAAAACACTGTACATGTATGTTGTTTTCGTGGAGACGAAGCTGGTTTCGAAAGGAACCTAAATAGCGATAATTAAAACCACAGCTGGGTAAGCTACCTGGACATTGTAATAAGTGATAGATACAATACAAGTCGCCGAACTTGAAATACAACGAGCGTATTGTCGAGCCACAGGTTGAGTAATTTTCGGGTACAGCTCGGTGGCGAGTGTTGTATCTAGCTTAAACCACAGCCTCTCATCGGTTAATGCAATGTCCTCGCGATATATTACTGAATGCCAGCTGAGCGGTGGAAAATTAATTCCATGCAAAAATTCTTGTTGGGCATTAGAAAAAATGATCCAAAATGACTTACGGGTGTGTCAATTTGCCTAACGGCAAGGGCTTAAGTGTTGGTGCAAGATCGGTCACATAACTGCATTCGCTTACTGCAACTCCTTGAATTATGAAATAGATTAATAAAAAAAAAAGATCTTTAACTGATACGTGTGCAAATGCTGTGGAGGAGAGTTCGCCCAAACAAATCATTAAGGGTAAATGGCATTTGATTAGCCTTTGTCGTGAACACAATAACATCATGTATGAAGTAAGTCCAAATTAACAAAGTTTTAATTTTTTTCAATTTGCTTCATGTATTATAACAAGAATAATTATCAATGTTGTTTTCATGTGTACATGTACGTCCTAGGGATGGATGGTGGAAGTAAAAAGACTGTCATACTTTTTTTGATATCCCGCTTGTCGGCGGTGGAAATTACAATACAACGCTTTGTTTGCTGGTTAATGATCGCATTAAAGGTATACTGTGATGAAAAAACGGGTTAAAACTATCCATTAGGTGCCCAAAAGTCATTTTTGAGTAATGAAAAAAAAGTTCTTACGTTTATTTAGTTTTTAAAGACGATTTTATGCAGGTGTGAATGTAGTTTACGATACNCTTAAATGCGACTGTAGTTATCTCTCGAACAAGCTTAAAACATGCCCATACGATTACTGTGTCTGCGGCTGCCATGCAGAAACGCCATGTCAAACATATTTTGCTACAGTTACAATCAGTGTATACTAGCGACTTGTTTTAGATCACTGAAACAAGAATGCATGCATGCGATACCTGGGGGGATACAATCAAGTATGCAACTGATCTATTAATTGTGATTGCACAGTACATGTAACTAGACCTTTGTTCTAACTCAGTAGTTTGGAATAGGATGCTTAGACAAAAATCTTCTATTCAACTCGCTTAGACCTAGGTCGTGATGCTGTTATCACCCGAGGAAACACCTTCACTGAACCCCCTACCGGAAGTCCCCCTAGCTAAAACAAAAAAATGCCCCTTGAAACTGTCCATTTGTTAATCGTCAAATGATATGTGATTTCATTGAACGTCTTTGATCGAAAGCTTTTAAGTGACAATAACCTTGTGCTGAATATTTATTAAAGCGTACTGGTTGTGCCTATAATTCGCGCGACAATCCGCGTATACTCCATGTACGTATTTTCTCTGTACTCACGCCCCCTGAGAGACAATGGGTTGTTTTGATAAACTACAAAAGCCTGTGCGGGTAGCAAACAATAGCGACGTGGACTCATACAGGGCCTAAGCGCACAGGGGGAGGAGCGCATATGTAAATTATTGTACGGGTGATCCTTGGAGACCGGAGTTCGTCCTCGCCAAGCACGGCAGGGTGTTAATTGATGCGCGCTATAATCCCACTTAATTAAAAGCTTTCAACTTGGCAGTATTGCACCTTGCTCTAGGCTGAATGTCGACCTGCCGTCTCGTTGTTTTGTTTGCCTCTTACAATCAGGGGAATGGGCCTCTGCTATTTAATACATTTAAAGGATTTTTTAGTAGTTTTGGTGAATTTCTCGCACGATCAGTCAGTGGCCCATACCAATTAACTCTTCCGATCTTGGCAGGAGTCTCCCTAATTTTGGACGTATCTACCGATCCCTTTTGTCTCGATACATCACACTTTTCTCTTTGTCCTTACGTTTGGAAACTTCTCAGGTTAAGTGATAGGGGTATAGATAGCACTAAACAATAAAAAGAAAATACCAACGACAAAGCCGTGCCAGGTCTTCGTGTAAGTACCATCCAAAACACTGTACATGTATGTTGTTTTCGTGGAGACGAAGCTGGTTTCGAAAGGAACCTAAATAGCGATTTTAAAACCACAGCTGGGTAAGCTACCTGGACATTGTAATAAGTGATAGATACAATACAAGTCGCCGAGCCGAACGTGAAATTTAACGAGCGTATTGTCGAGCCACAGGTTGAGTAATTTTCGGGTACAGCTCGGTGGCGAGTGTTGTATCTAGCTTAAACCACAGCCTCTCATCGGTTAGTGCAATGTCCTCGCAAAATATTACTGAATGCCAGCTGAGCGGTGGAAAACTAATTCCATGCAAAAATTCTTGTTGGGCATTAGAAAAAATTATCAAAAATGACTTACGAGTGTGTCAATTTGCCTAACGGCAAGGGCTTAAGTGTTTGTGCAAGATCGGTCACATAACTGCATTCGCTTACTGCAACTCCTTGAATTATGAAATAGATTAATTAAAAGAAGATCTTTAATTTATACGTGTGCAAATGCTGTGGACGGGAGTTCGCCCAAACAAATCATTAAGGGTAAATGGCATTTGATTAGCCTTTGTCGTGAACACAATAACATCATGTATCAAGTAAGTCCAAATTAAAAAAGTTTTAATTTTTTTCAATTTACTTCATGTATTATAACAAGAATAATTATCAATGTTGTTTTCATGTGTACATGTACGTCCTAGGGATGGGTGGTGGAAGTAAAAGACTGTCATACTTTTTTTGATATCCCGCTTGTCGGCGGTGGAAATTACAATACAACGCTTCGTTTGCTGGTTAATGATCGCATTAAGTGGTGGCCGATTTCGCACCTTTTACATTTCATTCAATGGCAGTTACAACTGGTAGTCGCCCCTTTGTTTCGGTGTCCAGTGTTACCTAATGACTGGGTTGTAATTGACCTTCATATTAAAAACTATTCCATTTTTTGTCTAGGTCTACTAGTATACATCCCAAGAGCGTTCTCAGGCAGCAATTGTTAATCATTAAACAATAGCGATAAAGCATCGGTTTCGACAAATTTCAATCTTTTGGGCCATCAACAGTGCCTAAATATTCAAGAGCAGCAGTAAACTAAAGTAAAATAAAGTTATAACTTCTTGGGGTGAATCAAAATTTTCTCAATTAGGTGCTGGTAGGCTAATGAAAGACTAGGAAATAATCGTTTATTGCATGGAGAATTTAATCCTGTGCAACCTTCTACAAAATGAATATTTTTCACTACTGCATGGCTCGTTATTCATAAAGAATGTTTTTAACGTTTTATAAGGTTTTTGACAGATAAATAATTTCACCAAAGAATCTGCTCTCCGTTATTTGTTTTATTTAGATTTGATTCATTTTATTTAGGAGAAGTAAACAGATAAAAGTGCAGCGAAAAGAAATACAGGTAGAGGAAAGAGGAAACTATCAAGAAAAAGTGATGGGAATCCTTAATATTAAAAACATTTACGGGAAATAAGATTGATGTCCTTATCTCCCCTCTTTTTCTACCAAGCCCGCTTGCTCAAACGATTCATTCCTACTTCGGGGAAAACAAGTGATAAAATGCAGTAAATGTAGAAAAGAAGGACACGAACAAGAGAAGAGGGACGGGAGTCTTTAATATCAAAATATTTACGGGAAAAAAGTATGTGAGAGTGATCTTTATCTTCCGTCTTTCTCTGCCAGGTCGTCTTCTCCAATGCAGGTGCTCTCTGCTAGTTTTAAAAATATCTTTCTGCATAGACAGCTTGACGAATGGTGATTGAATAATTTCCAGATAAAATATTTAAATACTGTGGCAAGAAAAGGAGACGACGNATTCATTTGAAAAGAGCATCTTGCTTGTACAAAGAAGCAATGAATTAGAATGTTGTTATTACTGCAATTTTACAAAATTATATTTCTACGGTGAACCACTCCAGGACATAAATAGATCCCACTTACATGTAGTGCACAGCAGCTTGAGCGCTTTGTGGGGTATCAGCCTGCGACAAGCAAAGTTTAAATTTGTATGAATGTATTTTTAATGATATCCTTTTTCAAAAAGGCATCACTTTCACTTCTTCACGCGCACAGAGTCCTTTTTCGCATGGCTTAATTGCTGTCGACCTGCCTCCCTCTACATATAAAATTCAAGATGGCGCACGTGCAGTGACAGGTCCGCATGGCTTGACAGAATAAGTTGACCGAATAATACGCGAAAAACTTTAAATGAGATCACCATATAATGTCACGGTAAAAGACGTTAAAGAAGCCAATATACAGATAATCTTCACAACGTCTGAAGTAGTTTATTTAATTTTTGCTCATTACCTCAGACGGCACGCTCCGTGGTTTGTGACCGACACTGCATTACGTCATTTTCAAATTAACGTTGCCCGTTATGGGGGAAAATTGTAGATAGCAGGACAAAAAACTCACAAGTAGAATAAATATTATATCTTTCAAACAAAACTTTGCAAAGTGAAGCAGAGCCCGTCAGCAAGGCAGGAGATAGGACATGTGTCAGCCTAGAGAAAGGAACAGTACCGGCAGATAAGCAACTATGTAATTACGTCGGCTTATGGCAAGCGGCAATTAACTCCCCGTCGACAATGAACAGGGTGAGAAGCCGCCTCCGATGGACAATCGGGGATTGATTTGCATATTAGCGAACATAGGGCGGGCTTGACGTCTTCTCATTTTCATTGCCATTGTGTTTTAATTATCTCGTCACCATGTACCCGTACTGCTAAACGACAGACAACTTATAAATATCATCTGTGTTACTGTGTAAATGACCACATCTAGTTAAAATATAACGATGTCGGTGATTTAATCCATCCAACATATCTAAATTTGTTCTTTTAAAACCAGTGTCAGGTTAACACCAAATCAAAGCAAGCCTTGATGACTGGTTTTGTTTAAAATGTTGTAAATTAAGTAAAGCTAAATAAAGCCTGTTTCTAGTTCACAGTGTTTATCCCAGCTACATATACTACAGGGGTATAACAAGACTCCGCAGCGAATTTACTTTCACAATACTCTGTGCTTCAAGTTTCCTAGAGTCCCGTTTAATACAATAACATCGAAAAGTATAGCCTAAGTGTAATATAATTATGAGGCCGTGTATGGAAGATTTTACATTTCAGAAATTAAAGAATTTAAACATGCTACATGTAGGTTCGTGCACATCACTTAAGTCATTTCACAAAAATTGCACCTAATTGTTTAGATTAACCTCTACTTTTATCGATCTCAACGCCTTGTCTGATCCACCTGAAAGAAATATAGTGAACATGAGGCAAACTAACACGTTTACATGTATGCGAAGGGGGTATACTTCAATATTGATTGCAAACAATATCAAGAGCGATTCAACACCGTTGCCTGTCTTTCACACGTTTACACGAACACACGAAGGTCGCGTCGCGATATCTATCTCTCTCTTTCAAACAAGGGCTGACCCGAAGTAAGCTTTCTAAACTAATTTCCTTTTGATTGTGTATTGTAATTACTCCACTTGCTCGCCTCCATTGTCTTGTAAAAGTGACAAAGAATGTTTTGTTTTCACACTCGAGTTGATAGAACTTTACACAACTCCTTTCCCTTGTTACATAATGTCTTTATCAAGGTTATAATCAGTGTGAAGAGGGTGTCTGGCCTCACCTAAAAAGGCAGTTGATTTTCATACTGGTTGTTGCTTAACTCATGCTAACCCACTCTGTACAAATAATTATGGTTTCAATAAATCGACAAAATTATGACATTTATGAACAGTGTGTATCAAACGTTTTGATACGATTGAAATAAATGGACAAGAAGGATTACGGTATTAGTTTCTATTTACCTTTGGCGTTAACTTCGCCCTGCTATATAAATGAACAAATGTTGCAGATTGTAACAAAAAATTTATTATTGTGTTTTAATGACATATGCTTAACATATTTGATAGTGAAACACTACTCGGCTTTAATGAATCACCAGACGTTAACTATGTCTCCCCCTCCCATGCCTCCCGAAAAAACTGCTTCTTTTAAATTCGAAATGAATTGTTTTTAAGACAAAGAAGTTCCCTTTTACGTTTCGGTCATTGTACAGCACGTTGTAATTGGTATTTAAAAAAGTTAATTATTGTACTCCGCTTTTCAGTGTTCATCCTGGTGCTTTCATCGGGGATACCTCAGGTTGAGGTACGATTACGTCGGTAGCCTAAATCCATATTTTACTGGAATATTTTTAAGTACACGTAAAGCTTTGTGAAGTCCCTATTGTCACACATCATAGATAGGGCCTACTGAATTTTGTCTTGAATGAAAAAAATACCCACAACTTATCGTTTTGTGCTAAAACCTTTCATACTTTGGACCGAGGTTTGATATACAGTGTACTGTAGCTATAATGACATTCCTCAGCATCTAAATGAGAAACGAGGATGTTTTCCTGTAAAAGCAGCAGCGGCGGTTTAAATGATCGCTATCTCGGTTCCTTTTTTTTTTTTTTTTTTTTTTTTTTTTTTTTTTTGAGCGCAACATAGAAAGTGTTTAGGGAGAAAGTCACACAAAGACCGACGTTGTTTTGTCTTCACATTTACTCTTCCTTTTTTACTGCAATTACTATCGTCAATTCATGAAACCGATAAAGCAAATAAGTGACGACACATTGAATATAGTCATAAGGTGCATTTTGCTGAGTGTTTACAAGATCTAGCCACACATTTTATCGCCACGCGTTCTAGTCTGATAAAAAAGGGGGCGTTTATGCTGAATCGGAGAATTAGGAGATATGTCACTAAATGGGAAGATTCTCGAGGAGACCGATAGTGTTGAAAGGTCTGAATAATTTTGTTTAAATGTGAAGGCTAGCTTAGATTATCCTACAATGGATGGTATCATAATTGCCTAATATCTTCAGTGTGTGCAACAAGTGGCGCAACAAATGATAATAAAAACATCAGGAAGAAAGCGGAAAAGAATATTTTGAAATTTAAACAGTCACTCATGGCTTTGAATCTGACATCGAATTTAGCCCAAAATATAAGTAAATTCAGAATTATTAGCTAAAACGTAAATTGACATCTTCCCTAATTTGTCAGATAAAAAAAAAATGCCGGTGATCAAAGCGCAGGATATGCTTTCCTGAAGGTAGCGGCCACGAACGGCGACGGTGTTTTTCTGAACAATTTACCAGTGAAACTGTATTAGTTACGAAAAGCCTCCTTTTCAACAGGCGTGTTCTATTAATTAATTCATGTCACAGAGTAAATTTATAAAGGCAAAATTTCATTCAAGGAACTAGTTCCAAGAAATAAACGGGAGCAAAATATAAGTCAGCACACATATAGACCATACAACAATGAGTCTATATTTAGAGCATAATCCCTCCTGTTATGGGCCATCACCTTTTTTCACCGCGAGCCCCTTTAATTAATGTATTGTAGTACTTATTCTACCCATTTCATTTGATATCTCTGTTTCTTTCCCTTCCCCTTTCTCTTGTTAGAAGGAGGTTAAATAATTAAGCACTCAAAATCTGCATCACCAATCTTCAGAAAAGAATAAATGAATGAACCACTGGGCTGGTCCACAACGTCCGACACAGCAGAATGAATCAAATAACAGCTTTCACAGATTCAACTGCAGTTAGCTATATAGTGTCACTACAAATATAATCCACTGCACGCGCGAAGCTGTTGAACAAAAGGATAGTTCGCCACGGGAGACCGTTTGTTTACATAAGTACTCTAAGGGGGAGTGCCTACCCAGGCGACCAGGGGATTAGGCTAGTCACTATATTCCGTCAAAAATCGTTTGGCGACCCTATAATTATCACACTCCCTCTATTATCTGTCGTTATAATCGCATCTAATCTTCTTTTGGTTGACGGAATAAATGCACACATCCATAATATTAGGACGGTACAACGTTTTTCTGTTGTTCAGTACATATGTGATTATCCAAATGCGAAATGTTTGCGCAAATAACCAATTTAAGGGCATATTCCCATAGATTTTAGATCGATCTAGCCCCGTGGGGAGTCTCACTAGATTACTGTCAGATAATCCGGCTTAAATGTCCGTCCCGCCTACTACAAGCTGTAAGGGGGTAATTAACTTTCGTGCCCGCTTGGCTGACAGCTATTTAGCGTGAACCCACAGGGAGTTAGGTCGATCTAGTTTGGATCGATCTAATCTCTGGGAATGGGGTCTAAGATGCAATGCTCCTTTTTGAAATAACCCTTTCATGTCATCAGGTAACTGCTAAAGATGAAATTCGACTTGCTGATGTTGGGCTGACAAAACTGCAGAGTGACATCACTGGTACACAATGTGGAACATTGGTTTATATGGCACCAGAAATCCTGAGGAAGGAAAAGTACGGGGCACCTGCAGATATGTACACTGTTGGGGTCATGATTTGGGAAATGTGGTACGGAAAACGCATCTACAACCTACCTTGCTTCGAGAGCTTTGAAAATATATCAGATATTTTGGAGGTGAGTTATGAAATTATTACACAGAATGAGTAGATGTTAATTCAGTGCAAACTGAATATCATTCAAAAAAAGTATATCGACTAAAACCATTTACATCATAAAATTCATCGTACAAAAGGGGGAAATGTTCTCACTCGGGTTTAAGAGTCGGTATCCACTGGAAGCCACCTTTACAATGTAATATATTGGGCAGAGATGGTAATAACCTTATTCTGAATCTCATGGTGACTACCGTCAATGTATTCATTTACAAGTGCATGGATTTTGCCAGATTTTTTGGATTTTTAGTCTTCGTTTGATCGTTTTATTTCATATGGTCTAAATGAGAAATGAAAAGTGAGCGATAAGAAAACGCAAGCTAAGTTTTCAAGCACTTCAGTTTTACAACCTTCACTCATTCATTTAAATATTTGGGTTTCAAATACATGGATTTACCCTTCTCAATCTTCCATAGGCCAATAAACCATTTTAACCCAATATTGATCCACACTAAAAAAACTTGTCTAAACTCAAGCACGAAAAAAAATTAATCGGGATTAAGAAAGCCATGTTTGTAAACCATCATTATTAGTATCCTCTACCAGGGCCACAGATTGATTTTTCACACGGTATTCACAGATAAGTTTTAGGATAAATAGACGGCTATTTTACTATCTCTGAATCTGCCCTGAAACCGCCAGGTTAATTACATGACTGGTAATTCTATGCATAACAGCTCAGGCACTGCCACTTAACGGGCCCAAGCCAAGTCCCCTTGACAGCAATCTAGACAGTTAATTGCTCAGATTTTAATCACTTTTTTTTTGACAAATAAATATAACCCCTAAATGGCTTGTTACTAAAGATTGAAGTTAATTGACAAATTTCCTGCAGTAGCTCCCCACAGAGTGGGCACAATGTCATCTTTGCGCATGCATATTTAATTGCTTCCGTCTGGCCAAAAGTTACAGGGAGGCTTTTGGAAAATTTGCCCTTAATATCTGCCACCCTGCTAGAAGATAATAATTTAACACATTTTCCCATTGTTAATATTTTATATTGTGAGGAAAGGTTAAACATTTATTTTCATTTCCAGCTTGATTGGGCATCACTTATTACCCTTGAGGGTTTTACACCGCCGCCTCCTATATGGTGCAAGAATTTAGAAAAACTGCTTTCCCCCACTCCATCTGAAAGACCAACCGCAAGCAAAATGGAGAAATTCCTCGAAGAGGAAACCCGCAAAAGATTCCATTATAAGTAATTTCCAGAAGATTGTGGATGAAATAGTATATTATAAATTTTAATTTTTCGTGGTTATAGTTGGTTGTTGGCACTGTTTTTAATGTGAAAAGTAGACATTGCTATGTCGTAGTAGTACCGTTACAGGAAAAGACAGTTTATGTAGCCAAATGTTCACAAGCACAACGAAGCTCTGTTTTTGCTCCAAATTAAGTAGGATAAGTCCATATGACTGAAATTGTCATTTATTAATGACGAAAACTAATAAGATACAAAGTTACAAAACTGGGGAGATAATAAACATCCCCCAAACTATATAAGCGCTAAATATAAAAATAATAAGTATGTTAATGAAATGTAACCAGGATTAATTATGAAAAATATGAGAAATCACAACAGCTATAGGAGCAAAAAGTTGGCGCAAATGAAAATAAAAGGCCGAAAACTCCTGAATAATGCACTTCTTAATGTTGTGAATTTTACGAGAAAAGTGAGGGAGAGCATTAACTGTCTCCTGAATAACTGAACTCATATGCCTCTGATTAGCAGGCCCACCAGAGGCAAAGTGGCACTGTCCAAATAGGTGCCCCCCTTAATTATGTCACACAGGTGCCGCTTGAAAGTAAATAAGTCTAAGTGTTAAAAACACCACAAGGATGAAGGCAGGTGGTAGGGGAGGGTGGAGGGTGTACAAATAACAATAAAGAAACGTAAGTAATAATACAGTGTAGCTGCTAAAACTGCGGGTAAATATATCCGCAGCTACAAAGCTGAATGACTTCTCACTGAATGCAGCTCGATGGAATTAATCTCCAAAACATCTTTCATAGAATATACTTGTGTGTGCCTTGATACACAGCAGCTAAGACATTCCTTAACCCTGGACATCTGTTAACACCTTGTCTTGGT
>NW_019775539.1:183966-270765 GCF_001039355.2 Lingula anatina
TTTTTTCTTTAATATAACGCTCTTTTTCCGGTTTTTCCTCAACACGTTTTCTTCCACGGAAGCTTCAAGATACCTTGAGAGCAATTTCTTTTATTAATGTTCGCCACCGTGTTTGAACTTAATTGTTTAAGTATTGATATTTAACGTCATTTACAAATACCAATAAAATAACCCCATGAAATAAATGAGATATATTGAAAAATATGAAAGCCCACCAAGACGAGTTTCATACCTGTTATTACCTGGCTTGGGAATTGCAGCGGTGCATAATTAACAGGTTTTATTGTTAACGAGCTCTTGGTCAACTACAATGAATTTAAAAATGCATCAGCAATTAGTAAGCTTGCCAACTGATGACAGTATCTTAAAGACTATCAGCTTTTGATATGATCTAAATCACCTGAGGTGACCGAGATCGCAACTATTGTCACCGAAGTTAGTAAGTTAGTCACGGAAGACCGTCACAGATAAAGAAAGATAGTCAAGGAGTGCTGCAATTTTGGTAAATCCCACGGCAACACACTGAGGCATAAAGAAAATTGCTCAACTCCGTTTAACACAACTTTCCAAAATTATTCTGTCTGTTTGCACCATGCAGCTCAGTTGAGTCTCATAGACCTTTATCCCAATTGTCGTCACAGTACCGCGTGACCCAGATCTGTTGCTTCATTTATGCATATTGAGGTGAGGTTTACTAAAACGCTTTTTTACTACTAATAGATTGTTTTTATAATTTTTAAATGGCGGGGATAGATTAAAACATACCTCTAGTGTATAGATTGAGTGTTGAATGTTCAAATTTCGAGAAATGGATTTTTATATGACCATTGTCCTTTAAGATTGATAATGGCTCTCAAGTGAATAATTTACTGAAACATGTATTTGACTCCATTAATCATGTAGCCGACCTGTAACCCAAAAGTAAGAATGGTCAGTTATAAGACAACTCAGTGAAATCTATACGTCAAAGTGACACATTTTATAAAACATTTGTTGAAAAATAAGGAAACAGTTACTAAAATTGGCCTGCTGTGTTACTTACAACACGCTAAAAATCGATTTTCAAGTCAGACTTTGTGTGCAGTTCGATTGTACAGCTCCTCTTTGTGATCTTAAGGTTATCGTCACCCTTTGCCCCAAACTCCTTATTTACTGCCTTACATACATTCTTTTGGGTAATGAATGAATCATCGGTGTCCAGTGCCTTAATTAAGTGACATTTACACATATGTCATCTAACAGGTGACGTAATAATCACGATTTGGGGGTAAAAACTGAAAAATTGGTTTCTCAAATTTATCTTAAACCTGAGCACCCACGATCACCGTTTTAACGCCATTTTAATGACACTATTTAGTACTGCAAACCCTGCCAGCGATTTTTCATAGAATTCTTAGTTCAGATTTTATCGTTGATAAAGAAAAACAATGCCTTTGTTTAACGCAAATCTGTAAATGGGGACTCATAACCCATAACAAAAACATGTTAACCAAACTGACGGCACAGAATTGTAGTCTGGACAACTTCGTTCTTCAACAGTGGCCACAGTAAACAGATAACATGCCATTTTTATTCATTTATTTATTTATTTCAGTTTGTTTAAATCGAAGATAATAACGCACCATAGGGTTTTCTTCACGCACCGCTCAGATCGCAGTGTTTATACGATAAATTGTCGCCTTGTCACAGACTACGTGGAAATGTGCAATTTTATAATTTCGCTGTCCTTGAGCGATACTGGCTATAGGAACCACTAAAGAAGTTAAATGCGCGTAGGTACTGGGTTTTCTTTCATTTTGTGGAGATAAACGCCCATCGTCGGTCGCACCTCATTCCGTCCACTCCCGATTCTGGTTTCTGAGCGTCAGGACCGTTACATATAGTGTCTGGTTACCACAATCGTTTTGAAAAAGTAAATGAATTTCTGGGTGCCAGGTTCCTTTTTCGAAAACCAAATTTTTTTTTTCGACAAACAGGATTTTTTTTTCAAATTTTTTAATGAAAAATTATATAAACTAAAATTTTACTCCAGACAGAAGTGTTGCATCGCAGGTCACGCCTTCACCTCTCCTCACCCCCCCCCCCCCTCCCTCATACACACAAAGAACACTTCGTCAAAAACGACACTAGCTTCTCAGTGACAGAGTCGTTTTTTCGATTGTATTTAATCAAACTTAGCACCCCACACCCACCCAGCAAAACGAGTCACCCAAAGCCAGTTAATCCTCGACCACCGACCTTAGACAACGTTCGGCAGCGATCTAAGCCAGTCCAAACGACAAAAAGAGACCGTGATACCGTAGGCACCGATTTCACCTCCCAGCACGGCGGTTGCCCCTGACCCCCCCCCCCCCACACACACACACACACACACACACACACATACACACCCAAATGATTCTAGCAACTAAGCATAGTAATATGTAAATTTTCCACGCTCCAGTAGAAAGGAAGAACGTATACTGTTTTGTTACCCAAATGTTTATTCCTGCAGCCTTAATTTACTATTACAATAACTCTTATCATGTCACATTCCCATACATCGATGCATCAAAAATTTTCTCTGGTTTCCCAAAACTTTACATTCTAGTCTTCTCTTCAGTCTACTTTCACTTCTTTGGTAATGGTAGTATGTTTTACGTTTTTACATAATATATTTTATTATTATTTTCTCCATAAGTATTCATTAAAAGCGAATAATAAGCGCTCAATCAAACTATTTTAATTCTCTTCATCCCAACATAAAATAATGATTTTAATCTTTATGTTACTATTTTTTACTTCTCGTTCGTTGCACTATTTGATTCTTTTATCCACACACTCTGGCTCATTGAAATAAGACTCGGATCATAGTCGTTGACTGTAAAATCCATTTCACTAAAACAACAAAACAATAGTAATTGATTTTCATTACGATGAAAGTGCTAGAATCGTTTTTGAAAAACACCAATAGTTTCGAATTGCTAGGTTCCTTCTTTAAATATTTGCAGTGAATATTTTCTTGAGTTAATGAAATTTTTAAAAAGCATTTCCCATAAACAAACAAAACATTACATCATTGCTGAATATTGCGATTTATATAAGGGTAGGATGTATGCTAATCATATACAATGCACTAAGTCTTAAAGTTGCGTGTCTATCTCCATACGAAACCAAATGCCTTCACTGTACACAAGCTAGCGTAGGTTTCTAGCAGTTAGAGTTTTTCTAGATAAAAACATTATATATGTGTTTCCAAAGAATATTACTGAAAATACGAACGTTATTATGTGAAAAATACTAGTGTACAAGTCAATGGACAAAATCTAGGAAATTAAATCAACAGCTACATTGCATACTCTCTTTAATAAATATCATATTTAAAGATCAAAGTACTCTATATTAAATACGTGCCCATTTAATAAAAATATGGTTACTTGTTCTGCCGTTCCAGAAAAGGCATTTGTTAACATGTTTGATAACAATTAACACCATCACACAGTACTTTCTTTTCGGTTCAGTAAATCCTGTATTCCATGCATCCGATCTTTGCAGTCTTTTATGGCTATTTCCCAGGAGAGACAAGCCCTCATGGTCTTCTCCCAACATGCCTCCAAGGTCGGATCCATTTTACCACTTTCAAACTTCAGAGGGAAGTTGCCCTGCCTTATTCCAGCACAAAAGACGCTTACTACAAGATCTCTGTGAATTTTGTAAGCATGTTCAATATGCCATACCTCCCACATCATGAGCCCAAGGGCGTAGATGTTGGCATCAGCATCGTAAGGTTTGGTGCCATCGAGGACGCTGTAGGGGAGATAAACCATAGACCCTATGGTGGAGTTGGGATCTGGGGGTGGCATCGTGACAGGTTTGCTGATGTTCACTAACTTCACGGTTTTATCCCTCCCAGCCTATAAAAATATAAGGGATCGTTCAGAATGAACTTGGTCGCAACAGCTTATGGGCACTTACTCCTCGGGGACCCTCGCTGAATGTAATCAGATTAACAGACTAACACGCCTCCTCTTGAGTAAAATAGGGAGAAAGAGTACGCCAGTCACGTTAGAAAAAAAAGAAGATTAAGCAAGTGCTACCGTGAAGTTAATGTGCATGAACTATTGTGACCTAACTCCCCTAAGTGAACAGGTATATGTGTAAACAGGTATGTGTAAAATTTCTACACACACTGGACAAAAAAAGTGTCACCCCTACTGAGCCAATACTATGGGGGAGATAAATGACTGTGGAATGATATGATCCTGGTATCATTTTATTAACATCAAATTTCACAAAAAATTACAAAATGGGAACAAAATATACATTCTACCAAAATATGTAGTTTCAAGTCCAAAATTACTACTTAGTGGCATAGCCACGTGACCTAATAATAGGTGCCAGTCTACGAAGCAAGGATTCATTTAATTGTCTGGTGCGTTCAGGGCTTATGCTGGCCCAAGCATGAAGCACTGATTAGAACAGAGTTTCTCTGCTGGTTAGACGGGCATTTGTAAAAAGTTTTGACATATCATTCCACACATTTTCTAATTTGTTTGTATCCGGACTCTGGGCAGGCCACATCACCCTGCGAATGTCCTGTTGGTCAAACCAATCATCAACTGCTCTGGGCCTGTGACAAGGAGCATTGTCATCCTGGTGAACAGATGGATAATTCCTTTCACCAAACATATTAGTAATAGATGGTAGCAAGCCTGACTCCAAAACATCGATATATTTCTAGTTATTCGTGTTTCCATTAACCACTATCAATTCGCCCAAGCCATGGATGCTGATGCAGCCCCACACCATGATGAATATGCTGCTCCGGGTTCGAAAATTCAGTGCATGTGGTTCAAATGCTTTACCAGCAGTTTGCCAGCATAGTACCCGTCTGTCATCAGAGGTCAGACCAAAGCGACACTCTTTCTGTACTTGTATTACATGAAAATAATTTGTGCAATTGATGAAAAGATTTGAGCTTCATACTCTTTACTTTATATTTGAATATAATTATTTATTCTTCGGGGGGGGGGTAGTAATCCGGGGGGGGGGGATTGTCCAGGGAGGAATTGACCAAGGGAATCGTCCAGGGGGTAATTGTCCGGGGGGATTGTCCTGATACCTGTACACCATATCTTGTACAAGGCTGTGGGTTCACGTCTGTTTATTTGTTTCTTGTAATGCTCTTTGCGCTCTATGTCAAAAAGCAACAAAATCAAACTAAATCACAAGAGAAAGGAGAATTCAAGATAAAAGTTGATATATCTTTTTTATAAATACTCACGGTAATCATAACTGTATCCATAGACAAATCCAGACAGACGAAGCCATTCTTGTGCAGGTAGGCCAAGGCGTTCGCCAGTTGGATAAGACAATCTATCGGTTCTTTGAGTAAACAATGGACCAGCTGACCCGGTAGGACTTTACGACTGCCCTTGCCACTGCTGAGGACCCTCAAACTGGTCAAACGCGGGGTCAAGATAAGAGATGGCAATTCACTTGTTGGATCCAAATAAGTACCCAGTATGGTGGGAATGAATCTCCTCTTTTGTTGCTTCATTTTTCTGGAAAAAATAATTTGTCCTTGTGTTATGTCCTATTTAATGTATGGTGCCAGCCATAAATCTCTACGATTAAGAAAGAAAAAACTAAACTGAAGTAAGCATAGAGAATGTTTAAGACAAAAAAGAGTTAACTTCTTATTTCTACACACCTCATTTCAATGATATCCTCACGTACTTGCTTTTCACATGTAGCCCCTTTATATCGTTTTACAGATATTTTGAGGGACGGACCCTTTGGAGATTTTAAGATGGCAGAGAAAACTTCAGTCCAGTTTCCTTTATATGACGTTGGCCCTTTAACAAGTCTGATGTCTGCTTCCACATCTGTCTCGTTATAATCGTACGAGAAAAGATGTGTAATAGCAAAATCTTCCAGCGCACGGTTAACTCTGGTAAACTTCTTGACAACAGGGTCATAGGTGTCGATGAGCTGCTCCTTAGACCGTTGGTCTTCTTTAATGGACTGCATGTACTTTCTTGTTGATGATATAAGCTGTGGAATGGACTCGCGCATCATCTGTAGATGATCCCTGGCTTCTTGGAGTTGAGCATCGACATAGGCCTTTGTAACATCACGCTTAGCCATTATTTTCAAAGCCTCGGATGATCTGTCTCGAAGAAATTCACATTTCTTCTGGTCATATTGTTTTAAGATTTGTTTTTCTTTCCTCTTCCTTACATGTTTTTTTACGTCAACAAAAAGAAATGCCGGTGACGCAAGAAGCATACCCAACGCACCAATGGGTAAAATGATTGGTGAAAATAAGCCGAGTGCAATTTTTTCACCTAGGTTAAAGTCTACAATTGACATTTTGTTCACCTCATTGTCCATTAGGTCTTGTAATTCCATGTAGGCCGCCAAATCTCTACTTTCACTGGAATCTGTTTCCGAGGACCGTTCCAGCATGTTTTCAATCATGCGCAGCTCAGATTCAATTAACTGGAATTCTCTCGTGAATTTTTTGAACAAGTCTTTCTTCAGAGTTTCAAAATGCTTTTCTTCTGTTTCCCAAGACCTGATGGCATCAATGATTCTTTTACAGATGGCATCTTCTATTCTTCCTTCTAAATAGTTCCAACTAATCCCATAAGGAGCTTCGGCATTGGTCCAAGAGGTAACTCGATCACAGACAGGATCGCTGCCAAGATATTTAGATAAAGAATCAGTAATGGTTTCACATTCTTTATAAAGATGTTCGTCTAGTTTTTTCAAAATTTCTTCCGACTTTTTCTCAAGTCTGTCCAGCCGTTTCTTCTGTGAGTTGTGCTGAGCTTCAAGTTCATCCCTAGTCAAATTGGCAGAATGAAGATACTGCTCAGCACAATCTATAGTGCGCTCTACCATATGTTTGCCCCAGCTAAAATAAACATAGTATAAATAACCTCTATTATGAAAAATATTTGAAACAGCCCCAGGAACTGGCTCAAAATTTGCGCGCTATACATAAATGTAAACGCACATTACATGTACATATAGATATGGTTTGCTAACACAATGTTAAATTGGGTGTCGTATTATTACTCAGGAACGCGGAATGAGTTTACTTTAATAAATAAATAAATAAACTGAAACACACCGGTGCACATGCTCCGTCCTTCTTTGCAAACTCACTGGAATCAGGCCCTTGATGCCTCTGACCAGTCGCCTGTAGTCGTGAGTCATGTACCCAGCCTGACTGTGCTGCCACGCCATTTTAGCAGAAAGGGTAAATATCTGCTTTGATGAATCCATTGGCCGGTTCCAGCCCTCACTCACTGCCAAACGCACATTCTCTAAAGCCTTTTCCCTTGCGTACCCTGGCACAAGATCCCAGCGGTTGCAGACAAAAATAGCACAGCCAGGGTCAAATATTGGCTCTCCAGCAGTATCCTTCATATCTTGAAGTTGCCGCAGCAATTTTTGGAGCTACGGAAAGAACATCAGATAAAGCAGATGCTATCATATGGTCTTTGCACACTTGAAACCATTTCATTTATTCTCTCATCTTCAAACGAGAAAGAAAAGGCTATCACACATATTAGATTAAATGGAACGTGTTGGAAGTGAGCTGAAAGTAATTTTTGAAAACAAATATTATTTTTAAATTATTAAAATGTTTAAGTCAATTTAGCGAAGATATTATTCCTGACTGTTGGTGGCCGTTTAGGATTTTAAACAGTAAAAAATGAAATCAGAAAAGCTTCTAGTGAACACGGCTAGTTTATGAGTGTTTTATATACACTTTGACCAAAAGCCTGATCAAGCCTGCCTCAGCTCATCCCGTTTAGTTGGCCAGTCCTCTTTCCTTCTTATTGCACAGCCTAGAGCATCTCAAAAATGCTCTATGGGATTCGAACAAGGAGAAAAGGCAGGCTTGTCTATTTGCCCGATAGGCCATTGAAGAATTGTTGCGTTCTTTGATCCCAATGAAGATTGTTGAAATAGAAAAAAGACCAAAGTGGGCTTGGTCTGATGATGGTTCGACCTTCATTATGACTACCACCGTTGGCAAGTTTTAACCCAAAAAGTATTTAGCAAACCTACTAGTATCCCAAAATTGACATGGAACAAGGAGTCTTATATCAGTACTATAAAAAATCAACTACATTTTATCAGAAAACCAAACGTGCACTTAGTAACACACGTGAAGGCAGTGAAGGCAATGAAATATATGGGTCCATTGTAATGTGGTTTCTTCTGTTAGGTGAAGAAAATTTTCTCTGAGTCCTCTGAGAAAAATCTGACAACTGTTCTTTGACTACACATCTGGTAGAGCATACGATCCTTCCAGGTTGTAGTCTTAGGTGGGAAACCACTGCCGATGACTGATCACACATATTTCTTTGACCTACCGCTGGATGATATTACGATTTATCTCAGGAAGATACAGTATCTACTTTTCACACCTCAAGCCTCGAACAAATCAAGGACTGTATCCAATGAAGATCTGTTAAAACAAACCAACCGGAGAAGCGTTAGTAAAGTCATCAGGAAAAGGAGATGGAAATGGATTGGCCAAGTTTCACCACAAAAGTAACCATGTACTAGACACCAGAGGGACAAAGAAAAAGAGGCAGACCTAAGACCACACGGAGGCTGAAACAACTGAGGGAAACCCGGGGAATTATCCAACACCTAGCTCGTGAGAGAGCGCAGTGGGAGATCTTTGTCGGTGCCCTAGACGCCCGACTGCGTGAAAGTATATAGTAGTAGTACCTATAACAGCACTAGACAAAACTGACATGCGACTCCAACTCCGAGTGAAAAATGCACATGACCCATCAGTGTGATCAGATATGTTACATAACCATAAGGTAATTAAATCCAATCAGCTCTTGTGTGTTAAGAAGGTAATTATTACACTTATACCATTGTGGCGATAGTTAAGCTGTGTTCATGTTTCTGACAATTATTACGGTGAACTTTGAAATTAAATCATATCTTGTTTTCCATATTCCATATTCCATTATTTTAACAAGGGAGTAAAAGGGTGCATATATTGGTATGGTGACTGGTGGTCACTTAAAGGAAGTTCATGTTCACCCCGCAAGGGTTCTTCGCAACTTTATGTTGATTTGAAAATTTTTAAGCAATACACACTAACATGCTTTTAATGCAATTTTGTCTGGGGGAAACTGCACAAGTTTATTGCCAGCAATATTATTGGAGAATTGAGAAAAGCTTTGAATACAATATCAGTGCAGTTTACTTACCCTATCTTCTTGTACTCCGCCTGACTTATCAGTCATAATGACATAAATGAAGGCAAAGACGTCATTGTTGGCAATAAAGTCAAGAACCACGTCATCCATGACACCACTCTCACCAATACCAGGGCTGTCGATGATATACACACCACTCTAACGGTATAATACGATTTTGTTTATGTATTTTGTGGATACTTAATATGAAGGCATCATACCTTTGACATAAAGTTTAGCAATTTTCCGTGAAAATACATGTATATACCAGTTTCCAATTTAATTTCATGTCACAATTTTACACGTACATAGAGGTAGATCTTTAAGAAACACAATTTATACATCATTTTCCATATGCCCTGTCTTTATGAAATACGTCATTACCTTTAACAGTTCAAATGGCAAATAAACATCAACGGTGCACTTTTCCTGTTCATCCTCCCTCGCTGCACCCTTAGGGAATAGAACAGGCTCCAAAGCCGAGCACAAATCATCAGGCTTCTTTATGGGGACTTCCGACGACTTCTTGCTGCCGTCAGGTTGGTGTGTCACTTTGAATACTCTAGGTTCTTCTCCATACTTTATTCTTGTGATCGCTGCTGTGCAGCTTAAATGGGCTTCCGGTAGGATCTTTTTGCCAAGGAGAAGGTTCAAAAGCGTGCTCTTCCCCGAAGAAGTTTCGCCTAGAATGTGAAAAACCTTGGAAGTGAAAATAATATGATAAAGCCTTCATAACACATTGGTAACAATGCCTTGACGAAGCACTTTTTGCATTACATTATATATATATATATATATATATATATATATATATATATATATATATATATATATAATAAGGCCAAAGTGATAAACAAACAAATACATATGTAAAAAGCAATGTTTGATACATTAATGAATTATAAATATTTTGATGCATCTAGAAAGATCTACATAATAGTTGTTGAATACAGTCCGAGCTTTCGGCCCCTGGGCCTTCTTCGGGGAATATGAACAAAAAGTAAAAAAAACAAATTCCTAGGATACGTGACGTCGGTGATGTGTTGAAGACATGCGATGGCCCAAAAGCGTGCTATACGTAAACAACGTAAATTATCCGTACTTAACAAGCGTCTATCCTTTTGCCCGACAACAAAACTTGATTTTATCCAAACCTGCGGAGACATGGAAGATTTCTTCAGAAGATTACGCCTCAAAGAATATTTCCACAATAAAGAAGTCAACCATTAAGATATACAGAACCTCTCCACGAAACAGAAAACTTCAAACTGGACTCCACCACCTGGCCGGAACAGTAAACTGGACCGGTACATCGAAAGTTTTCGTCACCGAATGAGGTCCAACATCCTGGGAAAGCAATTTAAGTCCTTGTATAACTAATGTTTTAAGGAACGCCAGGCAATACGCTCCCTCAAAGAAAACAAAAATATCGTCATCAAACCAGCAGACAAAGGCGGAGCTACAGTCATCATGGACAAAACCGACTACAACACAGAAGTATACCGCCAACTAAATGACAAAGCGTACTACTCCTACCTCAATACGGATCCTACTAACGCTTTCAAAAAAGAGCTGAATCAACTCATTAAGGGGCTTCCACACAATGACCAACAGCTTCCGACTAAAATGATACCGACTGATCCTAAACCTGGTACTTTTTACATCTTGCCTAAAATCCATAAGGAAGGAAATCCCGGACGACCCATCATCTCTGGCATCGGCACACTTACAGAAAGCATATCAGGGTTATAATTAATTGAAAGAGATCTTAAACCTATCGTCAGGGATACTAAGAGTTTTATCCAGGACACTACCGACTTTCTAAGAAAGATCCAAATGGTAGAAAATTTACCCGATAATACGCTTTTAGTTACCATGGACGTAGTAGCCCTTTATACTAACATACCACATCAAGATGGTATCCAAGCACTTGAAAATTCTTTAAGAAATAGTAAACATAAGACTGAACAGCCTGATTCAATCACAAAACTCACTGATTCCATAATTAATCACAACTATTTCCAATTCGACAAGGAAAACGAGTTTCTTTTGCAGGTAAAAGGAACGGCCATGGGCACAAGAATGGCCCCTCAATACGCCAACCTGTTTATGGCTAACTTAGAAGAATCTGTCCTAGGCAAGACCCCAAAACAACCCACATTCTACGTCCGATACATTGGCGACATTTTCCTTATATGGACACACGGAGAAGATTACCTCAAAAAATTTGTAGAGCTTTTCAATAATGAAAACCCGTCGATACGCCTCACTCTTAACTATTCCAACATACAACAAAACTTTCTGGATACAACTGTCTTTAGAAAAAACAATAGACTGGCTACATGTGCATATCGGAAACCTACGGACCGCTCGGCCTACCTACATCCCACCAGCTTTCACCCTTCACACATCAAAAAATCCATTGTGTTTAGCCAGACCTTAAGATATAATAGAATCAACTCGGAACCCGAAAAGAAGAGTGAACAGCTTACAGATTTGCAAAAGCTTTTTGAAAGACGGCAGTATGACACACAAATGATCAAAGAAACCATGGGTAAAGCTAATGGAATCCCAAGAAAAGATCTTCTCCAATACCAAAGAAAGGACACCCACGAAAGGGTCCCTTTAGTAGTTACCTTTAATCCCGCCCTTTACCACCTTAAAAGGATAGCGCGGGATTTTAAATCTAATCTGAAAAAAACTCCTGGTTAACAATAACAGCCTTGGCGTTACGGGCACATTTCCTTGCAACAACAGAAGATGCCTTCTCTGCCCGTGCATCATTAACAACCCCATCATCACTCCGGGAGGCAAGACACTCATCCCTAGGGGAAAATACACCTGCGACTCTCAGAACGTCATCTACTGATAAGATGTAAAAAATGCCATCAAATGTACGTCGGAGAAACAAGCCAGAAATTAAAAGACAGAATTAGACACCACCGCTGCACTGTAAACAACAAAAACCTTTTCGTACCAGTGGGACAGCACTTCAACACGCCGAACCACTCAGTTAATGACATCACTGTCACCGTTCTAAAAGGAAACTTAAACGACACTAGACAAAGACGGATCGCCGAACAGAAATTTATAAGAACACTAAACACCTTGAATAGTGGACTCAATAGGGATAATGGTTTTTTAAATATGTATTGATTTTTTTCTTTGTTACGTAATTTTGACGTTGTTTACGTATAGCACGCTTTTGGGCCATCGCATGTCTTCAACACATCACCGACGTCACGTATCCTAGGAGTTTGTTTTTTTACTTTTTGTTCATATTCCCCGAAGAAGGCCCAGGGGCCGAAAGCTCGGACTGTATTCAACAACTATTATGTAGATCTTTCTAGATGCATCAAAATATTTATACTTCTATTATTACCAAGATCTATACGGTGAATCAACATGAATACATAAATGAATGAACCGATAAAATAATGCGAATAGAATTGATTGAATAAAAAATTAAAAATTAATGACCCAATCTAGAAACATCATATGGATATAATACATGTATTTATTATGGAATATGCGTATGCATGTGTGTGTTATCATCGGATATTGTGAGTGTGTTCCCTTTTACAACTGCACATGGTTGAGCTCAGAAAAACGCTCCAGGTTGTTATTCGTCCGTTCACTTGTGAACAGCAATAATTATAAGGTATTAAAGCTGACATGTCTGGGGATAACACCCCATGCTCCAGTGGGTAGCTCAACGACTGGCTAACGATAACACAGTGAGCAAACATGTATTGTGTTCATGTAATACAATCCATTCATAAATGAAAAAAATATCGCTACCAGTTAAGTGATAAAAAAATGTTACTTTTGTTAACATCTAATTTATTCTGAGCTCAATAGTATATATAATTTTAATGACATATTAGCAGAGGAAGAGTATTAAGTGCCCAATAATTTGATTATAAACAATGAGTTGTTTGATTAATAACTCCTACCTGCTACAAGTATTGGGCAGTTACCAGTTTCGAGCATGGTGATCCTTTTACGCACGTTTGTGTCTGCGCTCTCAGATACAACATTCTCAGCTTCCAGCCTCTTCAAGATGCTCAAGTCAAGTAATGGTAGGGACTCCTCAATGGTTTTAAAGATCGACTGAAGTGCATTTCTTCTTTGCGTATCATTCTCTCGTAGTTCAGCGAAAACATCAGCAGCCTAAAATTACATATTTATAAAAACATACACAGAGACTTTTGCACCCTGGCGTCCAACAATATATACAATATACCCAACTAGTAGAAGGAAAACGAGTATCAACTGCTCCACATATCAAATATGGAGGACCCTGCATGAAAGAATTAAGACTCGAGAAATCCGCAGATAGGCTCCCCGCCTCCACACGCGCCATTAAACGGATTAAATCACGAGCCCAAGGTTTAATTGCTGGACCCCTTCATGGACGCCAATTGTGGAGACCGGGAAACCATTAGCGGATTAGTCGGGTCTTCTTTCATGTAGAGTCCGCCATATTTGATCCGTGGATCAGAAGATCCTCGGGTCTTCTATTCTGAATGGCCTCTATGTTTACAAAACAAAAGTAAACGTGAGTATATTTGATTAAAAGAAAGACATAGACTATACCTTTTCCAGTCTGGGAACTTGAGAGTGTTCTGCCTCGACATGTAAGCGAAGCCTTTCTTTTAGATCCTGTAGATCTTCAATGTCGTCAGAGTATATCTTAAAACGCTCGCAAATATCAAAGGCCTCCACGGAGTCATTCAAAGACTCGATGGTGTCTAGAGTTATGTCACTTATGTTTGCCATTGCTGCTACCGCCTCGTATTTCCAAGTATTTTGTGTTTTCAGTTATTTACCTAAAAATGATAAAGATGTGAATGGGTCCTCGTTTTTTAAAAAAGAGAAAATGTACTATTATCTGAGCAAAAATTAGATTAAAAGATTCTGGGCCTTGAGAGTAATACAAAAATGCTGGTGATTATGGTGATTATAATAATACTAATAATAATCATAATAATAATAGTTTATTAGGTAAAATTGGAAACCTACGGTTGAAGTTGTACAAAGTATGTTTAAAAGAAAATCGACAATAAACTTTAAATTATAAAACAACAGATGTGGTGTTTCGCCGAATTTGCAAATTTCGTAAATGGAAGTATCATCAACATCTGGACAACAAGTTTTTCAGGTCATTGATCATTGCAAGGAAAAGAGTTATATTAGGCCTAATTTAGCACCCTGAAGCACTCCTCCGACCTATCATATTTAAAGCTACTGCATTTTACTCGCAAAGAAATTTAGGAATAAATCCAACTTCTTAGAAAGTCTGGTATCACTTGAATTTCTATTTTTTTTTTTTCATTTACATATTGTGATCAATCCTTTTGAAAGCCTTAGTAAAATTTAAGAATCACACCTGAGCATAAGACTTTGTTGTGGGGGATGATTCAAGTCCTCCTGTAGTAATTTATGTGTCAATTTGACTAGGGCATGGGAAGTTGAACGAGCACGCTGGAAACGAGAGGATGTGTGTTAATCTGTAAACCTAAAGGCATTTAGCAAAAATCCCTGTTGAGTTGGTTCGAGCTACCTAGCACGATAGTTTCATTGTGAACGCGACGCTAAAAACTGATATCAATTGTTCAATTCAGTTTTGTACATGTAATTGAGGATATAAACTGTCAGTTTTATTCATTAATCAATTCGATGCATATTACAGTTTGCCACTACAAAGTCGTATGTTTCCTGTGGGTTGGGTAATTTCGCCCACCTTGTAATTGTTATTTCATTGTAAATACCTGTTTTAGATTGTTGATAAGTAATCGAAAATTTATGCCCAATAACAGTTTTATGTTATTATACTTTGGAGCGCAGCAAATATTTTTTATTGTAATCACCAGTCTTGATGAAGTAGCTGTTAATCGAAGGTCGTCGTCGTCTACCAAACGTGGGACGCGTACATGTAAGTAGGGATCTGAACTTGGGCATGCCATGTAAAAACATAAGCAAAGATCTTTTTCAAAATTTAATTATTAAATTATTTATATTAAAATAAACGACTAACGGCACAATATTGCCTAGGGTTGAATGGGCACCTTTACTGACCTTGGTTTGAGAATGATTTGGTGGCTGTTTCTAGACCCTTTTATTTTAAATTTTTAATGTGCTAAGTCAGAGTTTTTGTTGCACAACCTTCTATGAATGAACAATGCACATAGGTCGATTTTAAGAAATCCGTCTTGAAATAGAACTATACATGTACCTAGTTTATTTTGAAAATTTTACAATGAGGTGGTATTCTAAAGTTTAGCACGAAATCTGTGTTGTGTTCAGATCCATTGACCCATCAAGGTAACAGCCGAGTCAGTCTCTTTGTCACCTTGGTTATCACTATGGCAATACAGTCAAGGTCAATCGATTATACGACAAGCGTTGTGCATTGAAAAGAGGAGTTATATGTCGTCATATTATATATCTTGGACCCAACAAGCATATACACTTGTATTTGTGAATCTTAACATACATGTGACTGACTTAAATCGCAGATAGGACTATTCTAGTTCTGCTGAGGGTGAAGATATAGCCTACTAGTTCACTAACACCCCCTGGTGGTTTTATTGTTGTTATGCGTTTTGTTGAGACCCTCACTTTACAAAAGGGAGCAAATAGGCTGGGGGCTTAAACAATGATTCAATTTCGACGTGCTACATTATTCGCCATTCTGCTGCAAAACTTCAAAAGGCATGTGTCAATGCATTACGATCACGTGGTATAAGTGTAATGTACATCTAGATTACCACGCGATCTGTTGGGCAACATCATTTGTTCAAAGAAAAAGCAATGATTCTCCCCCAGAAACTGAGGTCGGCGAAAAAAAAAGAGATTGAATCCAGAACAGCAATATCTGAGTATATTGCAATAAAAGTAAGACCCCGTTTCTTAACCAAGATCGACATAGCAAGATCGACCCATCTCCGAAGGGTTTCTCGTTTAATTGCATTCCGCTTAAGCGGCTCTGATATCTGACACACCTACTGAAGCTATTAGGGGGTAAACAACTATCGTTAAACAACTTCAGTAGGCGTGCTAGACATCTAAATGACTGAAGCTGAATGCAATTTAGCGAGAAACCCGTTGGATCTGGGTGGATCTTGCTAGATCGATCTATGTATTGTAACGGGGTCTAAAATACGTTTTGTAGGCCTTTGTCATGCACTTTATATCATTATGACCCGTCATTTAAATATGTATTTAAAAACACAATATGAATTACATGACGTGACTTTAACCGAAAAACCTGCTTATGTCCATTGTGTTGTCAGACTGCGTTATCCACGTGCAAATAGGGTCAATGGTTAATTCGTACGTCAGTAAATATAACAGAATCAGGCAAAACTTACCTTAACTGGACATAACGTGGATTGAAACGTTGGATAAAAGAACTCCACGATGTAGTTCTTTTCGGCGAAACGAATCTCTTCCAAGAATGAGCGACTTCCACTAAATCGACCCCCAGATCAGCTGAATTCATTTGTATAACAATGACGTAGGTCAAAGTTGTTTTCGCAACGGGACATCCAGGTGTGCTTTCAAAATTAATACATATACCTATTTTGTTAACTGCGGGCGTTGTCGTTGCAGCGAAAGAGGGATCTCAGGTGGGAACAACATTATTAAGGTAAGCTGCCGTATCTGCAATACCTTGTATTACCTGCTAAAAAAACAGGATCCATACCGATTTTGTTTTTGTGACCAACAGGCAGGTGAGTGTATATACGTCTCATGCATCAAAATGGCGCTGATTTTAGAAGGGTGGGTAGACATTTTTCGTCGATTATATATGTCACAGGCCAGATCATAGTATAGTCCACTTCTTAAGTGACCCAGACCACATCCCAATTTGGTCTTTGCATTGTTAACAGCATAACGATGTTAAATGGCCAAGTAATTTATAGGTGAGTTGCCAGTTTCTTTGTACACCATGTGTAATTAAATAGGGGTGTCATAGATCAAGGCACATATTATGATACTTACAGGTGTGGCAAATGGTGTGACAGATCCAATACAAGTCGCCGAGCTGTACGTGAAATATATTCCGACTGTAACACGCGAGTAATTTTCACTGTAAACATCTCGGCGACAAGTGTTGTATCTGGCTTAAACCACGGTCTCCACACTGTCCTTGTGATATAATATTCATACATGTTATTTTTACGTACAGCTCGGCGACGAGTGTTGTATCTGGCTTAAACACCGGCTACTACACTGCTGTTGCGATATTTGACTCAAGGGGGCCTTGTGGTCACTTAGTCCTGTGTTGGACGATCAAGGACAAGGCTGAACATACATTTATAACGCCCTTGACCAAAGTCAGTCCCAGAAGTAATTAACTGTCTTGATTGCTGTCATGCAGACTTAGACTGGAACTGCTAAGTGGCAGTGCCTGAGCAGTTATGCAAACAATTATCAGCCATGTAATCAGGCTTGAGATTCCTCAACAGGGTGAGTTCCGCCCTAAATGACCATCTATCTAGCTAGAGACATATCTGTGAATATCTGTAAAAAATCTATCACTCGCCCTGGTAGAGTGTTGGCCCTTATCAGCTAGTGAGTAACGCACTCGTACCTGACGTGATTGCATGTGGAATACAGAACGTCTTTTGTTCTACGCGCTAGCCGTTGTTTAAATATAGTTGTATTCATCTGATGATATTTTCAATACTATTGCATTAATTTATAAAGGTAAAGCATTTAAATTTTAAATTTTAATACAATAGAAATGAGATATATTAACAAAAATTTATGAAATATCTTGTAAAGGAGTGTTTAATCAAACGTGTGGCAGGGAAAGCAAGCAATGTTTCATTTGTATAAATTTAATGAAAACCTGTCCATTTTCCCAAGAGTGAGTGGTCATTTTAAGTACCAAAAAGTGGATTTTATCCAAATGTAAAGATATTGAGCTCATAGCATCAGGCTGGCTTCACGTCTGACATAAATTGTCTCTATGTCAGACATTTTCTGATCATGTCAGACATTTGAAAAGCATGTCATTTTCTTGTTTTATTTATAAAGATAAGTCCTATAATAACAGCAGCACAAAAGACTGTCTACATCAGGTACATAGTGAAATAGTGGCCTCATTTTTAAGCATGTCACAGTCCAGTGACGTAAACTTTTCAGCTTTCTAGCCATTCGGATCAGCAATTTCTTAACATTTACTGGTGCGACTTATAATTCACTGGTCGGAAAAAATTCCAACAGACTGGATAGTTACCTCTGTTGCATATATACAAGTAATAACAAGTCCCTATACTTTGCGCCGGGTTTATAAGTACACTGTGCCAAAATGAGGACTGTCCGATCGTCAAAAACTTTTATCCCATAGGCTTTATCAAATTTTAAGAACTGAGATTTTTATGAACTGTAAATGTGTATCGAATCATTTTAACACTTACAAGTATATTTTAAGATTGTGCATCTCACCACTATTTGTTTTTTTTATTGTAAAATCCAACTTTTTAAGTTGCAAATAAATACATATTATTATTATTATTATGATTATTATTGTTATTTTTATTATTATTAAAATATTTTTTACCGATAGAGGTGTTTTAATATTTTTACATACACTTTATGCATTTATTGTATTTAAATAATTTTAAACATCACTGATCATGCGAATATATCTTTAGGTTTAAATGAATATTAGTCAGAAAAACCAAAAATTGTCTTTCCTTCATATATGAACATGTTTGTTTAAGAGAGATAACAAAATATTATTTTTATTTCTTTTTTGCATTCCTAAAGAAAAAATGGCTGGCCAATACTCACCCCCAATTTCGTTAGCTGAAATAGATGCTATATCCAATTTGAAAGAAGGCATAAAGAAGTTACGAGAGTTAGGGATAGACCACGCTGGTGTGAAGAACAAGGACGACGTAGTCCTCAGATTGAGAAAATTCTTGAAACTACATGGTGTAGGTGTGGCTGAGGACCCACTGAATGTAAGTTTAAAATGCTGTAGGTAATAATTCCTGACATCCGTTCCCACTTCGCTTTTTATAGATTTAATCAGGCCTACGACTTAACATATGCTATATATTACTTTTAATTCATAACAAAATCTAAATGAGAAGACAAACGCAGTGGATATTTAGAGCCCGTTCGCAGTCAAAATATTTCTAAAAAGTGGACTTCCATCCTAAACCTGAGTGGAAGTCAAATTTTGTAAATGGTCGCTTTATTTTTCATTTCAGGCCGCTGAACTAATGGCAGATGCCTTGGAGGAAGATAAAGAGACAAGACAACAGCTTCAGCAATTATACAGAGGCACGATTGAGTATATATCTGGTTTACCAGAAAAAAGACGTGATGACCTAAATCAAAACATTCCGCGAGTGGTAGAAAGATTACGTGAAAGCATTGACGAACTCTCTAAAAGCGAAAGTGGGATTTTAGTAGCAGGTATATCTGAATGATTAAAGAGGGCTTTAAGCTTTTAAACATGATTGATCAGAACAGTATCTGCCATAGTGGCCCCTTTAATTGTCAAGTTCTTAGTCGAGAGTTAGACTTAGCCCTGCCATGATGAGACAACTGTAGGCCTACATGTATTTTTAATCTAAAACATCTTAAATTTAGGTTTTAACTATATGAAGTCTATATGAAAAAAAATCAGTTCGTTGACTTGTGCCATGACTTGCGATATTCTGCTTTTTAGGTATGCCAGCCCATTCTCCTACGATCTGTACGTCAACTGGCATTTGTTTACATTAGCACACGACTGTGTAAATTCGCGATCATGCATTAATATTGATTTTGCATAATAATCGGACTCTTTGCTATAGCATTTCAGTATTTGCCATATTTCATTCATATATAATTCAGGTGAGACCGGTGCTGGCAAGAGTTGTCTGTTGAATCTACTCCTTGGGGAAGATCTTCTTCCAACGGATTTCTTCAGTTGTACCGCCGTGCTGTGTGAATTAAGGTACGGTGACCAAAGGAGGGCTGTTGCACATTTCTGGGACACCAGTATACAACCTGTTACCTTGGACCTGGAAGTGCCAGATCCTCTTAAGGTTTTGAAGCCTTACATATTCCAGGAAGAAGGACGAGGGAAGAAGGAATTTCCATACAACAGAGTCCAGTTATTTTGGCCTATCCCTCTGTTACAGGTAACAAAAGCTACGTATTGACAAATTTTGGGAGACCTGGAGGCTCTCACCAATGTTTTATGACACATATTTCACAAATTGTGACAAATCGTTAAATTAGTTACTTCAAAAGTATGAATCATTTTACACACATACAGTATCTCTGAAAATAAAGATTTTCATAAAATATTTCCTTCTTACTGTTTATCAGTAGAATGAAAGAAGACAAATTTCAATGATATTTAGCATTTCTTAAAACTCCTTTACACTGGGCGACGTCCTTTCTGCGTTCTTTGTGCGACCATGATACTAGCCATGGCATCGCTGTGGTCGTAAAAAGAATCGACACAAGCATCTCTTCGGTTGCAAAATGAATGCTCAATGAAGTTCCGCAATTTATTAACAAATGTGAAATTTTTTGATATTACGGACATCTGAAGAAATTTTTTTACAGGGAGGTGTCTACATAATGGACAGCCCTGGTATAGGAGAGAGTGAAATGATGACAAAACTTACAAAGAGTTACTTGGCCAAGGCATTTTCCTTCATCTACGTCATCAACAGCATGGTGGCCGGAGGGGTGCAAGAAGATAGGGTAACGCTTGTTGCAATTTTCACCTCTTTTCTCAAACATTTTATGTTGATGAATAATGCTCAGTAGCACGGTATGGTTGCAAACTTATGTCCTTCATGCGATGAAGTTGTTAAGTAAGTACATGTAAGTTAGGAAGTAAGTGATATCGTTGGTTTAGATAAATAAGAATATCTCTTCATTATTTTACTTTTAAGAGATAAGTATGACTGGGCAGCGTCCAGATCAGTTGTAGAATTCAACAAGTTTTGTGCTAATTTAATGTCTGCAAAGATTAAAACTTTGAAAGAAGAGAAAGGCGAAACCCACCGCTTGTCCCTTTTCTCACATCTTCGCATAACTCCCTTTGGAGGTGAAAGGGATAATAATTGTTTGTTTTGATTTTCCTGAGACAAAAGCTGATTTTTTTAACCAATGGTTAATGAACCCATTCAGACATACAACTTAAGTCCATTTTTTTGTTTTTTTTTTTTGTTTTTTTTTTGTTTTTTTTTGTTTGTTTGTTTGTTTTTTTACTAATCTCTTAAGAGATTATTGCTGAGGTATAGCCATCTTACAAGATCCACGTGGTCTGATGGCAGGCACAAATTCAAGAATAATTGTGTTAACCTCTTTTTGGTGATAAAATTGAATTTATTTTATTTTTTCTGAGTTGTTTACAATGTATTAATTGTGAAATATGAATGTCATTCGAACAGTTCTAATACAGTAGCTTTGAGGCGAGAGTAATTAGTGGTTCTTTTGATCTGGCAGGACAAGACGCCAGTGCAAATATTCTGTTAATTCCAGTGGTTAGTAAGTAGATAAGTATAGATGCGTTTTCTCTTCTTTGTAGCTTCAAGATCTCCTTAGTGATGTAGTGAGGGGTAAATTCGAGACAGAAGACAAAAATAGTGGCACAGAAAAACTTGCTTCTGGAGTTCGTCTGTTCAATCCTTCAACGGCCATCTTTGTTCTTAACAAATGGGACCAGGTGCCAGAAAAAGAGAAAGATGATGTTTTCAAAGACACTCTTCGCAAACTGCAAAACATCTGTGATGGTTTTACTGCAGATCAGCTTTTCCCTATGTCGGTGACAAAGGTGAGCTTTTTCACTTTATTGGACGTTCTATACCTAGTGCATGTAAATCCATTACAGGCTTCCTGATTCGGACATAGCTCAACAGTAGACACTGTTTGTTTCAAAATAGATGACGCCATCTGGGTTCGTGTTGAAAACGCGGAAATTCTGTGTCATTAGATTGTTTATTCTACAGCACTGTCTTTTTTATTCTTCCCCAATCCAGGCTTCTTTGAACATGGCATATGCCCTCACTATAAATTGCCGGTAATTTCACATTTTTATAATTGTTCGCCAGGATAAACACAAACAAAAACAAACCCCAAGCAGAACATGAAATAATACTAAACTAAACCTGGTTGAATTATACTTCATATTTGAATTTAGTTTGAACTTATTGAAGGCGCAGATGCAATATCCTGTTGGTATATTCCATCATTTTAAGCAAGAGAACTTCAAACCGTGCACTTTGGTTTTCGGGACGGCATAACATATGGTTTTACAATTCTGTATCCCCCTTTCATCTCCTTCAACTTTTTTGATGTTGTAAAATGCAGAACTTATCCCAAAATGGTTCCAATCGAACCATTATCTTGGAAGTATAGAGAAATTCTAATCTTCCTCGAGGCGCGATCACTTAAGTTTTAACTGCAGGATCTGCATTGCCCGGAGCATGTTTATAGCTGTGAAGTTCAGGTCAAGTTCGAAAATAGACCGTTACAGACCTTATCCCTATATTTCATAACTGTAGTGATTTTATCTTTTTTCTGAGATATTTCTGAAGCCAAACAATTCTGATAATATTTGATTAATTGAAAACCTTTCTACGAAATGTTTGATCAAAATGCTTTTTAATATATCTGGTAGGCCTACTACAAAACGTCTCTTGAAATGCTTTAAAATATTCCCGAAAGGTGTTTTTGTGATAATAGCTTTTCTATTTTCTATTTTCTTATCTTTTCATAATTCATTATGCATACATCAGGCACAAAGTGCACTAAAACAGGGCTGTGCGACACCCGAGTTGTCAAAATTCCTTGTTGGGCTGAAGAAACTTTTTCCTAAGACCCTAAAATCAAATCAGGAGACTAAATACAGGTAACAAAATGTTCATTTGACTGTTTCCTTTGTTATGGTCACCATGAAATATATCATTCAGAGAACTGTTTATGTACTTCATTTAGTGAACGGTTTATACAGGATGAGCATGTATGAACTCTGTACGTTTTATTTTATTACATAATATCAATAACCTTTTTACCAGGATTTTTTTAACCCCAATTTAGATTAGTAGTTCACATTCTGCGAAGATCTGCGTTTCATCTAAAGTCAGCTTTGAGCATCTTTGAAAGATCTGAGGAAGAACGTAAGAAGAAAGCTGCTGAAATCATGCGACAGATTGGAAAAATAAAGAACAGTTTTGAAGGGAAACGTTTTAAATTGCTAGGACTTTTAAAGACAAAGGCTCAACAAGCTGCACGACAAATCAAAGATTACCTGAATAAGAATAACGAGCGTGTCCTTAAATGGAAAGATGGCGATTGTCCAAAGCCAACTGACCATTGGGATGATCTTTACACACAAGCTAGAACCCTCATCCTCGGGCGAATCCGTGAACTTCTTGAAGAATGGAACACAAACACTGAGTTCTTCACAAATGCACAGAAGGAGCTTATAGGAAAGTTCCACATAGAGTTCAACATCATGGAGAACCAAGTTGCTCTTTTGGAAGGTCAGTTAACCAGCAACAACATGCTTGTTGTCGAGGATGCAAACCCCACAGGCTTAAGAGACGTGGAGGACACTTCTACTTTCACCACCACTGAGAAAGTCATCATTGGCGTCACTTCTCCAATTTGGATTCCAATAGGCCTCGTAGCTGCACTTTTCGTTGTCCCTGTTGCCCTTGGGGTGGCACTAAAAGATCGTCTGAACGAGAAGAAACAAATCAAAGACTATACAAAACACAAAGCAGCAGTCATGGAAACTATTGCAGAAAAAGTACTCGAACATTTTATGTCCGAAGAAAACCTGTCGAAAGAGGTTATGCGTTACTTGAACTCTGCGGTTGCCACACTGAATAACCTACTCAGTGCTATTCCAAAACTACTAGATGATGACCTTCAGCTCATAAAAGGGTTGCTAAGTGAAAGTCAGACAGCGGAGTTGCAACTGTATCAGAAAAAGCTCCAGTGGAATGATGCTTTAGAGGGAGGCCTAGGTTTGTTGTACGTGACAAAAATCCGGGAAGACATCAACGCAAACACAGAAATATATTGGATCTTGCCTGCTTTTGCCACTGGCACGTTTGGTGAAGTTTATACCGTGAAACTTCTATCAAGAAACAACATGAAAGCAGCGGCAAAGGTGATGAAGCAGTTTGCAACAGCAGAGAACGTGGATGAGGCTATACTAGAAGAGGAAAGTTTAAGGTGAGATTTCCAGATTAGGATAGATGCTTAGATTTTGCATCTTAGATCTTATTTGATTATTTGACTAGTGGCGAAAAATGTCTTTTAATGCGGTACTAGTTTAGAAACGGGTGGATATATTAACATTCATTTTGTCTGTTAATGCGGTAAAGAGGAAATAATTTTGCTACATTTGATACGTAGATTGGCATGATCAGTTTGACTATTTTGTTGATACAGGAGACTTAATAGAACCCCAAACATCATCAAGTTCATAGGAACCAGCGCCATCATAGAGCCAGATGGTAACAGGCGCCTTGTCATTCTAATGGAGTATTGCCCCAAAACCCTTGCAAATCGTATGTTGAATGCAGATGCGACAAGTCCCAAAGGACAACGAGAGATCAAAAACCCTGGTTTGAAGCAACCATTAGATCCTGGACTCGTGCGTTCTGTTGCTTACTTTGGTATGCAAATATGCACTGGATTACGAGGCATGCATGCTCAAGGATACATTCACAGAGACTTGAAACCGGAAAACATATTGGTAAGTCTGAAGTTGGATGGATAAGATATTCCTAAGATGCAAGTTTTAGTGACTCAGACCTTATCAGCTATAAATGAATAGCATTTCATATACTACATATACTTCTTCATAGTATTGTTTAATTTCTGTATTGACTCAATACTTTGTGTATAACGCTTTGCTGCCGTTCAGTACAAATGTGATTATCCAAATACGAAACATTTGTGTACATAACCAATTTATGATGCTATGCGCTTTTTCAAATACTCCTTTGATGCCATCAGGTAACTGATAGAGATGAAGTTCGACTTGCTGATGTGGGACTGACAAAACCGCAGTGTGACATCACTGGTACACTATGTGGAACACTGGTTTACATGGCACCAGAAATTCTGAAGAAGGAAAAGTACGGAGCACCATCAGATATGTTTGCAATTGGGGTCATGCTTTGGGAAATGTGGTATGGGAAACGTGCCTACAATCTGCCTTGCTTTGAGAACTTCGAAAATATATCAGATTTTTTGAAGGTGAGTTATACTTCATTGAATGAGTTACTGTTAAATCGGTGCGCACTGAATATGCTTCAGAGAAGTATATCGTCTCTGGCATATTTCATCATAAAATTCATTTGACAAAAGGGGAAATTGGTCTCACTCGAGTTTAAGAATCAGGAACTACTGCAAATAACTTTTACACATTTATTTGGTGGGCATTGGTAGAGATGGTAAATTGTACGTATTCTGAAGCCCACGGTGATTAACATAAATGTAGCCATTTATATTACATGAGTGAAAGTTTCTAGGAATATACCTGATTTCGGGATTTTTGGTTTTCATTTGATAGATTATTTCATATGGTCTAAATAAGGATGAGAAGTAAGCGCTAAGAAATTGCAAGTTACGTTTTCAGGATTTTCAGTGTCTTCAACTTTCACACGTGATTTAAATATCTGGGTTTCAAAAAACAGATTTACCCTCCTTAATCTCCCTATAACACCAGTTTAAACCGAATACTGATCTGCTCTCAAAAACTTTGACTAAACTCAAACAAAAAACAATTAAACGGGAGAGATTGTAAACCATTAAGATTTAACACTTTTCCCTGTTGTGAATACATATACTTCATATTGTGAGAAAGGGGCTTTAACATTTGACTTTAATTTCCAGCTTGACTGGACATCACTTATTATCCTTAAGGG
Source organism: Lingula anatina (assembly GCF_001039355.2). Next base: position 210,113 of record NW_019775539.1, read on the forward strand.
TTTTACACCGCCGCCGTCCATGTGGTGCGAGAAGTTAGGAAAGCTGCTTTCCCCCACACCATCTGAAAGACCAACAGCAAGCCAAATAGAGAGATTTCTTGCAGAAGAAACCCACAAAAGATTCCGTCATAATTAATTTCCAGAATATTGTGGATAGCAACACAATCTCAATATGGACACCTTCTTTCTAGACATAGACTGATAAAGATTAATGAATTTTGAGGGGGATATGTTGGCCCAGGCTCTGAAGACACTTTGGATTAGCTAGAGCATTTCTGGTAAAGGGGAGATCCTTTGCCACTTGATTTCCAATATCTTGCCACAGGTTTTCAATGGGGTTTTGCATCTGATGATTGGGCAGGCCAGTCCACCCTATTGATACCACTCTTGCACTGCCCTGGCCCTGTGTGGTGTAGTGTTATCATCTTGAAATATGTAAGGGGGTTCCTGTCCAATAAGATTTATCAGACCTACGAACCTTCAGACTATCGAGATGCCTCTGTCCGGGCAATGGTTCTTGTAGCCCATGTCACTCCTCTGCATCTGTTTACCAAGTGATGGGTGGCTACCTCCTGTCAATCCTGCTGTGAAAACCTGAAGCATGGAGCCTTCTTTGTACAGTTATTGTGCTAATTACAACCTGCAAACTGCGCGACCATTGCAATGTTAATTCCCTGCAGGGCTTAAACCTCCTAAGCCTTGACAGCATAAAAAGGCCCCTGTCGTCTCTGGTATTAGTCATCCTTGGGCTGCGACTTCGATGTAATTTATGGGCATCACCAGTGTCCTCCATCCTTCTGTAAACCCTATACACAGGCTGATGAGATACACCATATCTGGAAGCTAACTGGGTAACATTGATAACCTCCTCCCTCAGAGAAACAGTTTCATTTCTTTCATTTGTGATCTCCCGTACCTACATCATGATGGCAACGTGACAGTTAGCAGAACCAGTTAGAGGCACCTTTCATAGTACACATGGATGAAAACTCATCACTGGTAAAGCAAGCATTAAACCAAAAAAAAACTTGTTGAACAAACAGGTCCCCCATGTCACATAGAGCACTATTCACACAGGGGGTGCAATACTTATGTCACCCTCTGTGCATTCTAATCACCATGTCCATTTGGCATTTTCTGGGCAGGTAATGATTAAATGTTGAATCATATATCGTTTTTTTAATGAATAGAAATTCATAACCAGTAGGACGTTCACTGTTGCACAATATGATTTTTTTTTTTCAAAAATAATTTGTCATGTTTTCTATGAAATTTGATTAATTTGATTTTTTTTAATTTTAATTTTTCTTTTACTATTCAACTAACCTAGTCTTTTTTTCTGTTCCTTTGAATAATTTTTTTTTTAGTCAATGCACATATAACTTGTTATCTTTGATACCTAGTATTGCCAGCTTTTGAAAACAATTATATGCATGTGGTTATGTAAAAAAATGTGTCAAGTAGCCATGATCATCGACAGAAGTAGTGTAGTCGCAGTTTGTCATAACTTAAATATTTATAGCTGGCTGTTTGGGCACTTCCTACTTTTAGCAACATTGGTATAGAGGTGTGTTTTACATTTTTCATTTTATTTAACCTGATGTAATCACGCTGTGAACTTTTTTTTTAAATAAATGTAATGCTTCTGTGTGATGTTGTCTTTGTTTTACAACACTGTGACCACGAAATCAAATTACTTAGAATTAATGTTTTAAAAAGTGCAGTTATGCCATGATGATTCTGTTTAACCAATGGACAGACCTGACAAAAGTGGTATAACATAACAAATGCATGAAAACTGGTAATATGCAGATTGGACTTAATTTTAAAACACAACTTTAAGTAGTCAAAAAGTGCAATGTGTACCATCATTTTATACCTCATTTAATGTGTGCACTGGGTAATCTGAATATTAGGTTGCATATGACGGAGGCCATTAGTATTGTGAGGGAATAATAGAGGCATTGTATTCTTTCAACACATATTTTCCCAAGCATTCTCAGGTTTCTGAGTGCACTACCAGTAATTTGCCCCATTGTTATGGTCAGTGCAAATGTTTTGCTCATACTAAAAAATTTCCAGGTGCACATTAAGTGCAAAATATTGAATGACATTCGAAGTGTATTCCTACTGCATTTTAAATATTCCCATTATATTCCACTAGCATTTGAAGCATTCAGAGGCATTGAAGGATTACTGAAATATTTGAGTCAATTTAAATTCAGATAAATTTAAAATATCCAGGAATATCATCATTATAGCACTCCAACTCATTCCATCTCATGTGACTTGGATATAAGGTCAATTAAAAATCCTGAATGTGGCACAAATTTTGAATATTGCTCATCCCAGCTTTCTGCTTGATTCCTTCAGCCTCTTGATTTCAGGTAAGTGTGATAGGGGTATTACTTAAACAATTGACATTCCTTCCTTAAACCAATACTTTTGTGTAACCCTAGCCTGTACTAACCAACAGGACCCTGTTCTCCCATGATTTCCATAACTACCATCCATGCCTCACCAATGTAAAGGTTAAAAATGAAGATGAGTTATCTGCACATTTGACAGTTGTAGCTGACTTGCATCCTAGTTACAGTTTACAAGAAACATCTTGTTTGTCAAGCAGTTGTCGTTAGTTATCCTACGTAAAATGGGTCCCAGGCCATGAACAAATTCAGTATAAACATGTTAAAGTTAAAGCTTAAACTACATTTTAGGACTCATTCACCCAACATCCATATCATTTTAAAGAAACATACAACTTTTCTACTAGTATCATCCCCTCCTTCAAGAAGCAATACTGATAAGTGCCAGTTTCCTCCCCGAGTTGAACTGACATTATGGCTGCAGCATTCACAGTTATAACAATCCTGTGTAATCAATTCAAAAACAAAAAAAACTATTATTTTTTAAACCGCAAAGTGCACTAAATAATTTCCTTGTAGCAAAAATATAAACAATAGTATACTTGTGCACTTTAGACTACTTGGCATCTTCCATTTCATCAAGTCACATGCTTCAGTAGGGATCAGAGATTTTGATATTTTATTTCTAACATCGTGTACAGCAACAGGAATCACTGGTTAACTTCCATTATTAAATAAAACAATTCTGACCCAGTTTTTCTTTCAAATTTCATTTATTGACAGCAAAACATAACAGGGTAAAAATCACAAACAGGGTACGTATAATGCCCTAAGAAACCAATAAAACGTTTTTGTCCTCTTTGAAACAAACATCACAAAAGCAGTAGAAAACACTGTGAACTTTCACACTTAAACAGAAATATGTACGAAACCATGAGCACTTTCACCTGTGCACTGCAATGATTTCCATACCCTTGCTCAGATCTGTTGGATACCATGTAACCTTATAAGATACCATTCATCATCTTCTGAAAAACATGTTTAATTCTTAGTCATTTTACTTGGAACTAAATTTAATACTGTCTCACTTAATCGGACACTCAAAACTATCTAGCCAGGGGCGGATCCAGATATATTTTCTAACAGTCTTCCAAATTATAAAATCCGTCCCCATTTTTGACTGTCTTCCACGAGAAGAAATAAGATACCCGATATAAACTTGAAAATCTGACAGACTTCCAGAAGACCCAGAAGATGTCCTAAATCCGCCCCTGCAAGCAATCATGTCAGCAGTACCAGTTTCCATTTTGTACCTAGGACTGCTTGAGGATAACAAATGCCCTAAATCTGGAGCTTATTATCCATCCAAAAACCCTCAAGATAAGCATAGCCCAACTATAAGTAAAAGGTCTAGCCCCTGTTTCACACAACATCTTCTAAAATATTGAAAGTTGGTGTAAGGTTTCTGGCCAAGATTTTTAATTTGACCCCCAAGTTAAAATAAGTAGTAGTCAAATGAATGAAATATTTTTATCTGATAGACAAGCAATTGTACACCAACACAAATAGTATCCATAGTATTTCTTATACAACTGGTGACTGTATATCAATCTGCAAAGCTTCCAGCAATGCTTCTTTCTCAGCTAGTTTATCTTTAAGATTTGCAATCTCGTCAATTTGCTTTGTGATTGTATTCCTCAGTGACTTGATAATCTGATCTTTGCTCAGGAAAAGTTCGCTCTGCAGTACATCAGTGGCAGATGGGCGCCTGACAGGAGCCGGGTTTGTCAGCAGATCTATTGTTTGAGCCTAAAGTAAACAAATTCAAACATATGCATTTATAAAAGTCCATAATCTACAAAATTGAAATTAATTATGTTTCAGAAAAGTGATGAAATGATTTGTTGGCATACCTAAATAAATCACAATTCACAGTTTGATTTTGAAAATATTTTTAAGATTACCAAATTTGAATCGATTACATGGTGAAATGGAGTAATAAATGTACAAAACAAATTAATGTCTAGACTGGCCAACTCAATTTTAAATTCTACTTCTGCTACACTAGTACTTCCATGCATCCCATAATATTAGTTATCAATACTCACAATGATTGGCCAGTTTGTCCTGATCACCTGGGGAATGACTTCAGTGCTGCCACCTTTCAGAGCCATCAGACACTGTATTCTCTCCATCTCTGTCCCAAATGGATGAAACAGTTCAAACAATATCACACCTAGGCTGTACATGTCACTCTAAAATAAGATTGGTGGTGATATCTAATCAATTCTACACATTCTTAATATTTCTTTTTTCCAATATACCCTCCACTAATCTTGAATTCCATTCGACACTTCAACCTCCGTGATCTATTTATATTTTAATTTCAAAATATCAATTAAATGCGATTGATAAATCAAGATGAGAAACCAACAACACTAATTATTAAGCTTAAGAATTGGATTTTTTTATGATGCATACTCTATGAGACCATAATCATTCTTGTGCACACATATACTGAACAATAATGAATTCAGAAATTTTCCTGGTTTTCATTCACTTTCTTAGGGTTCACAGATGCAATTCATGTTCAAAAAGTCACCTTGGGAACTATGAAAAATAAAAAGGCTCAAGCTTACGTGAAGAAAAAATCTAGTTTTTATTGACTACTCAAAGTCCACTCCACCCTGTGGCAGGTTGAGGTCCATTGCCCCAGTGTAAATACTCACCTTGCTATCATAACATGATCCAGCTAGTTGCTCAGGTGCAGCATAAATACTGGTACCTATCCCTGAGGTGTACGGGGTCTCATTGCTGGAACTCCATGCAGCTGACACTAAAATCAAACACAGTGTTCAAATCATTTTTATTTTATTTTATTTTTTAAAAATAATACCAGAATTGATTTTATTGAATTTTTCACTACATGCATAATTTTACCACTTTGTTAAAAACCATTCCCTTCAATTCCAAGCCAATTATATAAGTCATATTTTACATTTCTAGTAATTATTGGTCAAGTGTTGGTCAAACAAACAAAATATAAATTTTTTTAACTTTTTCAAATTAGAGTCATATTGTGGAGAGACCAGGGGATGGTAATAAGTCTGGCACTTGTTAATAATAATTCATAGCCCCACACATGTAGCAGCTTAAGTTTTATACTCTGCATGGAGGTGAAATCTATTTATGACCAGACAAATCCATACGGACCAGGCATAAATTGCTGGCTGATCATTGGATCATCAGGTTTAAAAACCAATTTCTTCACTTTTATTTATATTCTAGATGAATTTTCACTTAAATTTACCATCAAAAATTAAAAATTAAGTCCACTGTATGAACATTAGGTCAGTCAATTTGGTGTTTTACTGTATACTTTTAGATGCAAAGAGATAAAATATAAGAAATATTTTTCTCTCACTTGTATTTTTTCCAAAAGGACTGAGTGGGAACATGGTAGGGCTCTCCAGTAGGATATCTTCCCTCGTCAAACCAAAGTCTCCAATCTTCACCTGAAGCTTGTCCCCATGGAGGAATATATTCCTTGGCTAAAACAATTCATATGAAAAGATATGGTCATAAATAATAACTAAAATATATGATGGTAGTGAAAGTTTTCAATCAAGAAAAGTAAGAAAAGCTGGCCAAGTCATGTTGACAGAGACACAGGTCTTTCATATTCAAGTTGGTTCAGTCATAGCTGGGGAGCCTGCAGGAGAACCTGTCTTGAGTGATGAAGGTTGACAATGATTTATCAAGAAAATAATGCTAAGCACTCTGAGTTTCAGAGGTGACTGCTAATGCATGCAAGTCTCCAGTAACCACTGAATTCTAGGGTGGCTAGAAATATCAAGGAATTGGGGGGGGATGTCCAAGGGTTCAGTCAGAATCAAAATTTATATTTAAAAAAAATTCCCTTTTTTTGGAATTGCTGGCAACAGGTATGTACATATAAAGAATCTAAAACACACCTTGAGGTCTCTGTGTATTAATCCCTGTGAATGTATGTACTCCGCCCCTTTAAATATCTGCTTGGCAATCCACATCAGTTCCTCCACCTCCACAACAGAGAATGGATCTGAAAACAAAAAAAAAAGAGCAAATGTAGAGGGTTTTTAGATCATCAGTCTGAAAATAAAAGTTACATATTTACTTTACTGCACAAAATCTTTTCACCCAATTCTCGATTTTTTATGCAAGGTTGTTGGAACCTTTCTGTCACCTAGTCCAGTTTTGTATATATATTGGATGCATAAATGCGTGTCTGTGAGTGCACATGTATGTGTGTGTGCATAAAAACATTTATATTATATTATATGTTTAATTCAAATCACCACAGTCCTACCCTGTCCAGCCTGTAAACAACCGTTCCTCTCACTGAGCCACTCCCCCAGTGTGTGGGAGCAGAGCTGCATCTGGATATACAGAGTCACTTTATTTGTCACAAAAGTTTCACAGGGCACTGCAGTGTGCATAATACTGTGTATCTCACTGTCTATCAACCCATCCCCTGCTAGAGATGGCTCATGGCTTTGGCTCCTCCTGGGAAGATGGTGCCGCTGCCATAATCTTTTAGTTCTACTGCTGGGTATATCAGCCATAGCTCCAACGGGAAAAGTCCCGAGAGTTTTATTAGCACTCCAGTTCTTTAATCTGGGTTCATTGCTCTCTGCGTTTGTGGAAGAACTTGTAGGATCAGTGGACAAGAATACAGCATCATCCTCTTCATGAGAGTCTACAGTCATATGCTTGGTTCTCTCAACTAATCTTTGCATTTCTGGTACAAATAAAGCATTCAAATTTGGAACCAAAGGACTATAAGGTAGGAGACTTCTGCACTTTACAGACTCCACTTTTTTGCTAGTCTCAGTTGTTTTATTTGGACTCCTTGAGTATTTATATTTTAGTTTAGTGGTAACTTGTCTGCGCATTGATGTCTCAGTGTTAGTCTCAATTTTAAGGTTCTCCTCTTGCATTGAGGTGACCTTGATGCTGTCTTCAAACACAATACTTGTTCCACTGTACTCCTCCCCATAACCTCCAGGGTCTGCATCCTGGGGCGAGGCTGAGAAAGATTCTTGGTCAAAGTTATTACTGTCGCTGCTTTCTTCTGAATCGGACATACTTGAAAGTGGAATAATAAATAGCTAGCTCCTTCACAATTCCAATTTGGGTTGTCAACTGAGAGTAAATTTAATTCACATCTTTATCTGATTTGCTACTGTGGAAATCAAAATTTTCAAACTATATTTCACAAAGAAAGCATAATTAATACAGGGTTTTCACATTTTCAATTCTTGATCTACAGCAACAGCTCTAAATATAATATTGCTGATATCAAAAGCAATTTTAATCACATAATAGAGAATACAAAAAGAAAAAAAAACACTTACTCATCCAGATCTCTGATTGGTGTGCTTGGTAAAGGACCCTGGGGTGGTTTGGCTGACATTGTGGGGGTCTGTTCCAGCCAGGCAGCATTATAGCCCACTATGTACTGGTGACTTAAGTTGGCTAAAACTTTCACCTCTCTGAGAATCTGTAAACGAACACTGCAAGGTAACTGATGTTTCTAACTACAAAACAAGTGATATACTATTTCAAAAAATAAAATCTTTATGAGTCACATTTGCTGTACTGTAAAAGAGCAGCAACCCGGCTACCAGAGCCAAGTGGAAACTCATCCATACTACCCTTTAACACAGGAATAGAATTGGAAAAAAATCAAATAAGCATTTGTGAAAATTTGATCATGGCAAAACTCTCCTGGATGTCATGCACACAAAGAGATTTCAAAATGAAGAAGCTGGTACACATCAGTTCAGGCTATTCATTGTATACTGGCCACTTTTCTTTATCACAGTGAAAAATTTGAGATGTTACAACTCACCTTCACCCACCCCTCTGGCTGATTGGGTTTCAATCTAATTTTCTTCACTGCATACTCACACCCATCTAACTTGTGCTTGACCTGCAGTACAGCAAAAATAAAGTTTAAGTATAAATCATAATTAATATCTTACTAACAAATTATACACAATGTGTCTACAAAATTTATTTGAATTCTAACATCAGCCTCAAGTACATAAAACACACATGTAATATTTTTAGTCCAGAAATTAACTCAAGAAAATGTGTGCGTGTATATATTATTCTTTAATTCAATGCCCAATAATGTAATGTACTTGTGAGAATAGGGTTATGTAACACTACACAGGCCTACAGGCAAGGGGGCTTTGGGTTGGTCCAAGTAAACTTATAACTAGGAAATGGTCCACTCTGAGTCAATATTCTGCCCAGGTTTTGGTTGCTCATCCATTGAAATCAATGAGGTTAAGCTTGGTTTTTGTGGTTAGGAGATAAGGTGATCAATTTAATTTCAACACCATAGGTTCTATCATGACAGAATTGAAAATTGAAGCATGTGTCAGTTCTGCAGCCACATGGATCACTTTTCAACCAACCCCCCCCCCCCACCTCCAGTTGAAATTTTTGGCTATAGACCTGGGGCCAATTCCATAAAACCATTCTAAGCCCTAGTTGGTTGCTAAACTTCATTCTATCTCTAGTTACCTACTAAATCTATTCCATAAAACCATTCTAAGCCTAGTATAGTTCTAAGTTTCATGCTAAAGTTAGAGTAGGTCTGGGTCTCTTCTAAATCACTAGTATCATTCTAATTCATTTCTACCCACACCTCCGAGGTGTAAGGATGGCCAGGAGAATATTAGAAATAGTGGAACTCCGCAGAGCAATGCGGCGGGACGAGTGTTTCGGGATAGAAGGAATCCATTGGACATTTTTGATGATGTGTAACTTGTAAAAAGATACCGATTTTCCAGAGAAGGCATTTTGCTCATAACTGACATTGTCAAAAATGACATAACTCATCCAACCAGGAGAAATCATGCCTTATTACCATGCCAGCAGGTAATGATAGCCCTGCAATACTATGCAACAGGCACATTCCAATATGTTGTTGGGGACCCTTTGCAAGTGTCCCAGCAAACCGCTTGGCGTGCAATTCATCATGTATCAAATGCTCTTGCAGCAAGGATTGGGGATTATGTGGAATTTCCAAATGCACAAAATATGGCCAACATCAAAGATGGGTTCTATAGGATGAGAAACATACACTTCCCAGGTGTGATAGGTTGTGTTGATGGTACTCACATTTGGATTAACACCCCTCACTGTTACGAAGCTGACTATGTGAACAGAAAAGGATATCATTCAATCAATGTGCAAGTTATCTGTGACCACAAAATAAATAATTTTAAATAACACAATAAAGAGATTTTCTTGTGTTGAATAACTGGGCTTTCGTTGTCTCTTCCCTGAAGTTGCCATTTTGACCCCTTTTTGTATAGGGCTTTTATAGAATACATGGTAATGTCTTGACCAGTACTTCCCTCAGCCTGCAATCAGCTCAACTTTCACTGTCACTGCCTTTTGTTTGGCGTAACTGACCCTGTGGTTTTGTGGTTTTCCTATGAATACACCATTCTAGCCAAATCTTAGCAAGCAACTAGTAAGAATGATTCTTAGTTTGGTTTTATGGAATAGAAATTAGTTGATTGCTAACAAGTATACAACTAGGGATTTAGAATCATTCTAAGGTCTAGTATCATGCTAAGTTAGAATGCTTTTATGGAATTGGCCCCTGATGCATAAGCAATGCATACTAACCCTATATACACTTCCAAACCCTCCTCTGCCCAGTTTCTCCTGCTCCACAAACTCCTCTGTGTACCTTGATGTGTGCATGTGCATCAGATCGTCAAAGCTCGCATTACGTATGAGACTAAAAAGAAAACAGTTGCTGCATGAAAACTGATGGTTACATTCAGAGGTATCCTATTTGGGATTGTTGCTCTAAATCAAATTTTTGAGAATTATATTCTCAAACTCACGAGTCATGTACAGACACGTCCCTGCACTTAAATCTTGTTTTATACCATTTCTAATAACTTTATTACTAAATCATTTACTATGTATTAATGTACCTGTACCCTCGTGAGTTTAAGACCCCTCTACTGGGGGTCACACACTGACTGAAGTGACCAAGACTTACAAGTACTGTCAGTGAAATATTGAATCTGGTAAACATTCAACCTTTATAGCAATCTGAAGTTTGCCACCAACACAATAACTTTTCAGTCATATTTGTTATTTATTGCTGCCATGGTACAAGGACAACCATAACTGACTATATTTTCAATTTTTTTAATTCAAATATTTGGGACTAGTGAGTATTCATCAAAATTAGGTACTGATGTAACTAAGTTTGGAAATGTTATTTATAATTTTTAAAAATAATAAATTTTTCTTTCAAAGTGTTTATATGTGTGTGCAACAGCATGTTACCATGAGCAAAAGGGTGTGCCCTCGTGAGCACACATACATTCTCATGCATGAAAGAATGCATGCATTATTGCATACACGTACATGTCTGTGTGAACACGTGTAGTAACTAGTGCATATACATGCAATTGCTTTACCTTTCCTGAGGATTTACTGTTGGGAACATCTTGGAGGAGGGCAAAGCCTTTGGTGGACCAAATTCCTGCAAATATCAAAATTAACCATTAGAGCTGTTAGTGTACTGGTATTATACCTATAATGGACTTCACATATAATAGTCAAAAATAACTTATTATAAGGAGGTCTACTGTACACAGTACAATACTTAAAAAATTTCAACAACTTTAAAATGTACAAATCCTTCAATAACTGGACATCACTCACACTGTTGACATGCCTCCTGGCAGCTCTCAGTAGGTTTGGCAGCTGTTTTCTATACTGTGACCGGATCATACTAAGCTCATCCAGGTAAACAAGTGGGGACATCACCTTCAGGCTGGCTAGGTAACTGCACAGTACTGGCAGTTTTTAAAAAAGACATATATGAGTTCTGTAAATGACTTAGGATATGACAGGATACAGAACTGTCCCATCTGTGAATATTTCATTCAATACATATTGAAATGTAATATAAAAAGAAAAAAAAGAAAAGAAAGAACTCAGGTGTTACTAGTACATGTTTCTTATAAATACAAAATATTAAATTTCATCAATTATGACAGGATGTGTGGAGATACTCAGTCACTCATTTTGAACTTTTTTCTTCTAATTTATAGATTTGATCCGTTTCGATTTTCTCCCTTAAAAGCCAATCTCTACCTCACATCCAATCATAACAATGAGTTAACACTGCAAAGGATGTTTTTGCCATCTATCACCACAGAAGAAGTTTTATCTTGTACCTAAAAACCTATTGTCACTATTTACTATATCATACATGAATGTTTCCAAAACTTCAGCCACATCATAAATGATTCAAAATTATCAAATATCGAAAAATTATTCTAATGCAAAAGAGAAATTTCTCCAAAATGCACCTTTGAATATCTCATAGCTTTTCCTTGGCTCTGGCTCATATATGCTGCAGATGAGCTCCAGTAAAGACACAGTTAGAAGGTGGTTTGGAACATGTGGCTGTGGTACTGCAACAGCACTGGTGTCATGACTCACTGCAATGGGTGCCTGATTCAAGTCTGACTCTGAAAATACACAAAAATGGGGGAAAATAAGAGCTTAGCCCGCAATTCGTTCAGCCATCATTTGCACGATCATTTCAAGAAGAAGAAAGTCTGTTTTATGTTTTTCTAATTAGTTTTTTTTATTCATGCATTATAAAATTTCAGCACTTTTGTAGGAACCCCCCACACATAACATATAGCTCTGTGATTATCAATATCTTTTCAAAATGAATTTGTGTGGTGACTTTGAGTAATCTCGGATGTCACTGAATAGCTCAATACAGCTATACGAGTCCAGTGGCAAGGTAATATGTGGGAAAACTTTCATTCCCAACATAATAGGGTTATATACAAGTAAAATATATTACTATTATATAATCAATATTGTAATATATTGATACAACTTAACAAATTGGCACAATTTGTTTATCTGCACTTCTCAAATTCATTGGTTTAGCAAAAAAAAAAGACCAATATGTATAATTAGGTATATCACAATCCGCTAAGGGTGCCAGAGTAGAAACTATCCAGCTGCAGTGCTGGGCAAAGCTGTGACCGGCCTGCTGACAGGTCACGAATGACATCCCTTTTGAAATCTCTCTTTTAGCGCTGTGTAAATATACCAATACAACCCACCTACTAACTAAGCCGTCAATCAAAGGTTAAATTCTGGTCACGTGACCTTCCCATGTTGGTATCTTTGAGAACATTGATTAGCCAATGTTTTAAAGTTTTGCCACAACGAAAATTTTCAAAAAGTTGGAAATTTTCAAGTAAGGACAGTCCTGGACTGCATCATTATTTTTGTAGTTTATACCATTTAAAATTTCACAAAATTTGCAATCTAATGGAAAAAGTCCCATGAAAATTGAACGATGCGAAGTATAGTTTATTTGATATTTTTTACAAAAGAGATAAAAAACCTAGATAGATGTATAAATTACCCTATGACCACAGGGATATAGCTTTGCCCTGATTGGTCACAGGCTATTTGAGCCAGACAATAGGCTCTGTACACAAAGCCCCACACACAGTGTCCTCTGCTGCAGCAGAGGACTGCAGAGGACTGCAGCATAATCACTGCTGGTCAGTGGTCACAAGTGAGGGCACTTTGGGTGTAATATACATAGCAGTTTAAGACTTCAAAATCTTTGTTGCTTGTAGGAATATTTTTAAAAATTATTTTAGAATTGCAATCTGTTTTGCATTAATCTTCAGAAGATATAGATATTATGTTTTTCTGATCAGTTTGAATTTTTTCTGATATACCTAACATAATCATCTCCATTTCTTCCCATCATAAAACGCGGGAATAAAAAGATTCCATCTTGCCACTCACCGTCAAACTCATTAATGGTCCGAGTTCTCCGTTTCAGTTTGGTTTGAGTTCCACGAGGCTCTTTAGATTGCATTATTGCTGTTCAGATACTCATCGGCCTTTGAGTTTCATTTTCAAAATTGAATTCTGTGACGCTGTTCTGTCAGAAGTGGTTTATGAAGCCACATCTTTTCAACATAGATATTGGAACAGTTGAAATGTGTACAAGATCAACACATCTTTTACCGCTTACGTGCCATAAGACCTTGGATGTGTTCTAGAAAAACCATATCATCAAAAAAAGCACCGACAAGCAAAAAATGATGAAACCGCCGTGAAAATGGCAAAACGCTTGCATCCGATCCAAGCGGAGTAGATTTCCGGTTCCGCTCCTTCAGCAGCATGTGTATTCTCCCTGATTAGGCTAGAAGGTCTACTGAGTAGATGCATTGGTTTTAGAAATAGTCACAGCGTAATCACGAATTTGTGTGAACATGGCATGTAGAAGAAAACGGTAAGCTGATGAAGAAGTAATGTGCTTAATTTGTGTGATAAAGGAATTTGCCAAGTTCGAGGCGTCTGTCTCAGGTCAACTTATCAAGTTTTGTATTTGGTATTGAGAAAATTAACGAAGTCACGTATTGATACTAATCATTGGCGGATTTAGGGGATGTCAGGGGGATCCTGATCCACCAAAGGTCCCCCTCTTCAAATTAGAATTTTGCCCAGCTGAATCATAGTTGTAAACTGTACTAAATGGCTCTGTTTGCCCTTTAAAATAGTAGCTAAAGTGTTTATGCGAGCTATCTGTCCTCCGTTCGAGGCTCGTGTGTCCTCTCCTCGCACCAAGTGTCCTTATTTAGCTCTGCTCTACGTCGCCAGATCCGCTCTCCGTATTCACAGGTCGAAGCTCCTTGTGTAACTGTGTGGGTATATACAGTAGAAAGGTGTGTAGGTGAGTCCGCACCCTCTCGCGTCGTGGCTCGAACTGCTCTTAGTCTACTAATATACTGCACTCCCGCCAGGTGGTTTAGACTCGTCTCCGTAGTTCGGGGAGTGCTTCCGGCACAATCACAACACTCCTCCCCTCTTTATTTGAAAGAGATGAGTTTACTTCAACTTTTTCTGATAGAATCATTCAAGCAGTTCCTTAGCAATTCCAGCGGTGCTCACCTGAAATTCTTGAAATATATACAAGTTAAAAAGATATTTACACAAAGAAACGGTACATGTACAGATTTACAAGGGAGTCCACAAAATCAAAACAAATGACTCCAATATGAACAAAGTTACTTTACATATTTACAAAGACTGAGTCTACAAAAACAAAAATGACTCCAGCATGGACAAAAATAATTATTTACACAGGAATCCACAAAAACAAAACAAAAGATTCCTGTAATTCAGAGAACACAATTGACAAATTCTGAGAATGACGTCTCATGGCTTCAGCCATTCCAGCATGACAATATTATAACTGTCACACAGGCATCACTCTTGATTCATCACTGTGACTCTGGGAATATTTACAATCCAAGTGAAAGATCATTAGAGGATAAAGTCAAAGACAGTAAAGGACCAATATCTGTCGTATGACAATTATCTGCATGACATACGCATCACACACTCTTGATCTATCACTAAAGATTGAAGCTCAGTAACGATATAATATCTGTCACATATGAGCTAAGTGTAGTGATGTAAAATCTCCTACACTGTTCTTTAGAGTGCAACAATATAAATCTGTTACACTATACGGTAACCACAGTACAGATGTTGCCCATATAGGTTAAGATCACTGGTTAGATAACCGTTTAGTCTCTTTCTCTGGCTACAACCAAACCATGCAACTAGACATTATCCCAGTGGCTGCAGCATGTCCTTACAGTACCATCATCCAAGTTCACTTCACACATAAAGAGATAACCAGTATCCCTACCCCTTTAAATAAAAAGTAAGGCCAAATGTACATATAGCTACCAGACAGAGATAACAGTCAACTAATCAAAATCCATTCAATCTCCAGGGTTTAGATTGTAATTAACAGAAATGAAACACCTTTCAGAGATATAAACTTTCATAAAACAACCTTCTGAAATTAAGGTTACCTGCTACCGCATGAGCAATTAGACCACTTTAGATGCACCTGTCATTCACCTTAAGACATCCTTAAACCATCTAAATTTTAGTCCCTCAATGCTCTAATCCAGCAGTAACATACAAACGGTATCCCCTTTTTACAGATCATCCAGAAACATTCCAGATAGACACTTGCACTAAACATGGTAATAAGGATTCCGGATTCCAATATATACCATACAGCTTGAATAATAAGCTTTCAAATACAAACCAAAACGTTCACGTCACTCATAATTGTTATCTCTGCACTTGCCAAAAGTTGAGTCCTATCACTGGAATTTCATTGCACAATGTATAAACCAAGATCAAGAACTATACAAAGGCAAGATTTTTTAAATGAAGACCCAGAATAATACTTGTTAGAGTGATCTTTATAACAGTTAACAAGACAACGATGATGAATAAAGTCCATATTGCAGATTTCCAGCAATAGCAACTTCAAAGATATGACTTTCGTTACCAAGGCTACCAAACTCCAATTAACCGTAATGCCTTGTTAAGTGACTTTATCATTCAACTTTATTTGCAGAAAAATATCAACAAGAATACCTTTTCTTCACCACAGTGACTGTAATATCTGNCATTAAGACATCCTTAAACCATCTAAATTTTAGTCCCTCAATGCTATAATCCAGCAGTAACATACAAACGGTATCCCCTTTTTACAGATCATCCAGAAACATTCCAGATAGACACTTGCACGTTATAAACATGGTAATAAGGATTCCGGATTCCAATATATACCATACAACTTGAATAACAAGCATTCAAATATAAACCAAAACGTTCACGTCACTCATAATTGTTATCCCTGCACTTGCCAAAAGTTAAGTCCTATCACTGGAATTTCATTGCACAACATATAAACCAAGATCAAGAACTATTCAAAAGGCAAGATTTTTTAAATGAAGACCCAGAATAATACTTGTTAGAGTGATCTTTATAACAGTTAACAAGACAACGATGATGAACAAAGTCCATATTGCAAATTTCCAGCAAGAGTAACTTCATAGATATGACTTTTGTTACCAAGGCTACCAAACTTCAATATAACTTTAATGCCTTGTTCAGTGCCTTTACCGTCCAACTTTATTTGCAGAAAAATATCAACATGAATACCTTTTCTTCACCACAGTGACTGTAATATCTGCCAACATGCAGCAGCAATACTCACTTCAGAAAGTGTACCAACTGGAGCAGAAACATTACAACTTAACTGTTCAAAAGACCAATGGCAAACAAATATCGATAAGAAATCTGGGATGTCAAAGTCGGGTTATGGTAAAACAGAGCATGGATTTGATTAACAAAATGAAGTAAAAGCGACAAAACATGAAGAAATGACAACGACTGTAACTTGAACAAACGAATATTAAGATACAAATGATACAGCCCAGACACACCAATGTCAGACGATAAATAGAATTTAAAGGAATATAAGATAACAATGACGGAAACAGACTGAAGAGATAACAATGCATCCAATAAAGTCTAGACACACCAGCATCTGACCATAAAAAAGACACTAAACTAAAAGGAAACAATCTCACAAGCAGCATCAGCTTGAAGCTGAAATTGTGTTACTGTCATTTAATTGCAATCAAGAAACTTGCTCCGTCTTGTGCTGGCAGAATGACCCCTGTCACCTGTGAGTGTCAATTGTCATTATCCAAACACAAGGTCTGATTCTGACCACACACATCACAATTTGCTGCAGAAGCCCTGAAAGATCAATGCAGACAAAGACATCTTACAACAAAAAGAACAGACAAAAACCCACCAGGATCATAAGGCCAATTGCCAACATTTGAGAAAATGTTTGTTTGTGCAGTACTAAACAATTGTCCCGTCCCTCTGTAGCTATGTGTAGCACTTAAAAGTGTTTGCAAAACGTGCAATGACCACTTTGCCTCCAACATGACCACCAGTTTATTTAATCTACCCTTCCCTTTAGGATAGCCCATTTCTCTGGAAACTTGAAACCTCCCTAGTTTCCCTTTTAATACAAAACAACTGATGTCATTGTGATCACAAGCGCAACTGACAATGTTCACTTTATCAGACATAGCTTCACCAGCCAGGAATTTGTCATCAGCAGGTGCAGGTTTTTCGCCAGAATAGAGGGATTTTCTATTTTGATCTTTACCTGGGACGTTGGTTTTATCATGTATCTCTTCAAACAAACCTGGTATCCTTTTACTCCCTTTCACTTTTTTGATTTGGTCGATGGAATTGCCCGAAGAAAATTCAAAATGTGACACACTGTTAAATCTGGAATGATTTTCACAGTCACTTAGCCCCACCCTTGCTATAATTGGTTTTTGATCTTTATTTGAAATTTCTCTCATTTTAATCATTTCACCCCTTACTACAAGAGTGCCAGCTTTGATATCAATGATCACCCCCAAATTTTGTAAAACGCCATGACCTAAAATCATTTCATCATGAATGGAGCTATGTACTGTGTTTGGAAAGTACTGGATCCAAGTTTCATTTTCAGAGAATCAATGAAATAACCCTTCAGTACTGCATTGTCACTTGCCAGACTCATTGCAACATCTCCCAATATTGATGGTTTTCTTTTCAATTTTTCGTAAACTTTTGTGGAGAGAATGGTGACCTCCGACCCAGTATCAACTCGGGCATGGATTGGTAAACCTCCAAGCTTAAGTTTTACGTAAGAATTTGAAGCAACAGTCTGGTTAATATGAGCTTTTGGTGTTAAATGTTGATCTCTCTTGTTAATTGGTTTTTTCCTTGCACACTCAGCTGGGTTAGGTGTTTTAGTGACAGCTTCTAGAAGATCTAGTTCACTTTCACTTGTTTGTGTAGAAATGTTACAGGTGTTTTTTGACAACTGAGGTACAGGATTGCCAATTTTGTGATTGGATTCATGTGGATTAGTAATCTCACTTATACTGTTAACATGCACATCCATTCGTGTAGCAACATGACTGTTAGGCTGGTGAGGTTGAGTAAAATTTTTCAAAGCATTCTCCTTATTTTTTCTCACCCAGATTTTGTGTTTTTCACAATCCCTTTTAAAATGATCTGGACTATGGCNGGCCTAAAATCATTTCATCATGAATGGGAGCTATGTACTGTGTTTGGAAAGTACTGGATCCAAGTTTCATTTTCAGAGAATTGATGAAATAACCCTTCAGTACTGCATTGTCACTTGCCAGACTCATTGCAACATCTCCCAATATTGATGGTTTTCTTTTCAATTTTTCGTAAACTTTTGTGGAGAGAATGGTGACCTCTGACCCAGTATCAACTCGGGCATGGATTGGTAAACCTCCAAGCTTAAGTTTTACGTAAGAATTTGAAGCAACAGTCTGTTGAATATGAGCTTTTGGTGTTAAATGTTGATCTCTCTTGATAATTGGTTTTTTCCTTGCACACTCAGCTGGGTTAGGTGTTTTAGTGACAGCTCCTAGAAGATCTAGTTCACTTGTTTGTATAGAAATGTTATAGGCGTTTGTTGACAACTGAGGTACAGGATTGCCAATTTTGTGATTGAATTCAAGTGGATTAGTAATCTCACTTATACTGTTAACATGCACATCCATTCGTGTAGCAACATGGCTGTTAGGCTGGTGAGGTTGAGTAAAATTTTTCAAAGCATTCTCCTTATTTTTCTTCAACCAAATTTTGTGTTTTTCACAATCCCTTTTAAAATGATCTGGACTATGACAGAAGAAACAGGTTTGTCTTCTACTTAAAATTGGTGTTGCTAATTTCAACACAGTTTCCACTACTTTTTCAAGGTTGTGCACAGGTGGAACTTCAGCAGATTTAACACTTTCTTTCTTTCTGTTTTCGAAGAGCAAAGAAACATGCTGATAATATTTCACTTTGTTTATAGCAGCCTCTATGCTTTTTGGTAGTTCTAAACAAGCATACTTTCCAGCCTCCCAGTCTGAACAACCTAAACAAAATTGTGTTATTGCCTCTTTATTGATGAAAGATTCTGGCAGATCCACATAGGCTGACATTGCTAGAGAAAGGACCCTTGCTGCCCAATCACCGAGAGATTAATTTGGTTGTTGGTAAGAGTGTTGAAATTCTACCCGGGCAATTTCAGGCAAAACTTCATCACTAAACCGAGTTTCCAACTTCTGCAAAATTTCCAAATATGAGAAGTCTTTACCCGATTTTATAAGGCGTGTGTAGTAGTCTAGAGCATTTCCTTCTAGACTCCATGTTAGATAGTCTTTTGATTGAATATCGGACCAACCATACACTTCTTTATAGCTCTCAAATTTATGTTTGAATGATTGCCAATTACTTTTCCCATCATATTTAAGAGAATTTGGAAGATCACTGGGATTTCCCCTCTCTTCCCTCGAAAAGTTTTTAAATTTTTTGAATTTACAACTTGATGGTTTTTGTAATGGAGCAGGATGTTTTAAAGAATGTGTAAAGTGATCCTTTGATGTTAGTTTGCTATCCCATTCACACTCCTCCTCAGAAGATAATGTTATTCTTCTAGGGTTTAAACAAGATCTAGGACAATTGTTAGAAAGGTTTTCCTCATCTCCACTGCTACGAAAACAAGCAGCTTCAGAATGAGAATAAGCCCCCTGAATGTCATTGTTAGCACTACTGTATGGTGTTTTAGCAGCATGTAATTCTGTTTTAAAATGACACCTAGATCGAGAAGTATCTTGTTCCTCATTGGAAGAACCAGCATGGGAAGAAAGTCTAGACTTCAGCTCACTTAATATTTCGCTTGATGGTTTTAGATGTTTTTGCGAATTTAACCGAAAATGGCCAGTTTCCGATTGACATTTAGAAGATAGTCTTTTCTCTTCGAACTGATTTAGAATCAACTTTGGGCACTGAAGCCATAGCCCCTTCATCTGATTTTTCTGTAGAAGCCAACCTGGCTCTTTCCTTTTTCAGTTCTGAAAGAGTTTTCCTTAATTGTAATAATTTGGCAAAATTTTCCGAAATATGTTTTTCTAAATGTTTATTGGAGAGTTGTTCTCTAGAAATTTCGTTTTCCTCCAGTTTAGCATGACTGAGAGTAGTTGCATTGGTGTACATTGAAGCAGGTGATCTCCACTTTCTCCTATCATCCATAACTGCAATGAGTATATGAACAATAATAAATCCAAAATAAAACAATATATACAAACTTACAATGGAGAATGTGATAATGAGATACTTGTTGAACCTGAAACAATTACCAGCAAACTACAAACAACACACCTGAGACCAAAAGTTGCTAAGCTTAAGTGAGACTAATTAACAGTGCATTAAAAGCTCCTGAAATACAATCAGTTCACTGCAATAATATCAACTGAATAAAATTGCTAAGCCAATGTGAAACAAGTCCCAGTGCATTAAAAACTCCTGGATTTGACCAGTTCACAACAACAATTGAAAAGCAGTGTGAAGCACACCTGGAATTTCAACTTGGTCCCAATAAACTAGAGTAATGTAAGGTTAAAAGGGTAAAAGTGGTTGAACAGTTCACAAGAAAATTCACAAGGCGTGAACTCAAGTGTATGAAACAGAGTTGCCGGCTAGCCTCATGTGAATGTATGAGCTTCTAAGATGATAACAGCTCACCTGTGATACAGTTGAGTGAGTTTGTCATGGAGAACGAATAAAGCGAGTATGTGGTGTTATTATTTTCAAAAAACTTGTCAAAATTTCTTTATTTACCCTAAACGGATTCCTTATGGGCCCTTGCAAACTAAACTTCATTGAAATGAATTCAGTTACCTGATGCACCTGCCCCTCCCTTAAAAAAATACAAAGAAATTTCTGACCTCAAGTTTTTGAATTTCCCGCGTAATTTCTTAGGATCCTTGTCGCCAATAAAGTGTTTATGCGAGCTATCTGTCTTCCGTTCGAGGCTCGTGTGTCCTCTCCTCGCACCGAGTGTCCTTATTTAGCTCTGCTCTACGTCGCCAGATCCGCTCTCCGTATTCACAGGTCGAAGCTCCTTGTGTAACTGTGTGGGTATATACAGTAGAAAAGTGTGTAGGTGAGTCCGCACCCTCTCGCGTCGTGGCTCGAACTGCTCTTAGTCTACTAATATACTGCACTCCCGCCAGGTGGTGTAGACTCGTCTCCGTAGTTCGGGGAGTGCTTCCGGCACAATCACAACAGGAGAAACCGAGGTTGTGATTAATAAGCATTATGGTAATTTCATGTAAACTATATATAATCAGTGTTTGAGATTTTTAAAGTTTTGGATACAGTGTTTGAGTGAAAAGCTTAACTGATATTTATTAGCATTGTGGAAATAAGAAGTTTTTAAAATATGTTTTAGGGGCCATTCAGAACGAGAAGAGTCGTGTGCTAGGTGGTCCACGGCCTAAATATGGCAGAGCTATATGAAAGGAAGATCGCTTAATCCTGTAATGGTCTCTGTGCCTCCCCACATGTCGTCCTATGACCGGTCGCATTGAGGCAAGATTTAATTACTGTGCCCCTGCAGGGACAACGTGTTGGGAGGCGTGAAAGAGGCAGAGAGACTATTACAGGATTAAGCAGTCTTCCTTTCATGTAGATCCTCCATATTTAGGCCTTGGACCAGCTAGCACTGGGCTTTTCTCATTTTGAATGGGCCTTAGTTGTTTTATATTGCTATGTGAAAGATTTTAAAATGCCATTGTATTCCTAATGTCTGAGGGTGATTCAATGTCACATATTATCAAGAAAAGTTCCTTGATAATGTCCTACATATTTAAACTGAATGATACTGTGGAATGACATAGGGTCTATGTAACATGAGATAATCCTTCAAGATATTTGAAATTATATGAATACATACTTGGAAAGATGATCAAATCATATAGTATTTGATATCATGGTATTTACCAAAGATTAAGTTATCAAATGAGACAACTCACTGTACAGGTTTATGTACAAGGAAAAAGACACACTTTTCAATGGCTGGTGAAAAATATCTTTAATGCACACTCACTGAAAGCTATAAATATTCCTGAAGAATTAAGGCTTGAGCAGAGGTGAAGGATGAATCTATTTACAATAAAAGGTAATGGTTCAAAAGGAGACCAAAATTGAATGTGAGAAAACTGTAGGGTTTTAGGTTCTCATCCAACCATTTGATATCATAAAGCATGTACAATTGAAATACCATATACAAGATGAAAGCAATCTTAATATATCTTTATTGTATTTATTTTAGCAGAGATGAGTTTCCAGTGGACATTTATAGCTACATTTCTCTATGTGGAGATCTTCCTAGTGGTGCTCTTGTTACTGCCCTTTATTTCACCAACGACGTAAGTAGAACAGTGTGTGTGTGTGTGTGTGTGTGTGTGTGTGTGTATGTGCGTGCAAACATTGGTGCGTGTGTCTGCATGTACAGTACTTGTGTGCATGTGTTTATATTGTGTGTTGTTTTTCACCACATGCCATTGTTTCAGAAATTAAACTTTCTCAAGAGCAACAAACATCTGTCATTTTATATAAATATTGTAAAAACCCTTAGTAATAAAATGATAGTTTCTAAGAATGGAATTATACATGAAACAGATAATTGGTTGTTATTTCAACATCTTCAATGTGGAGAGCCATTGGTCTTATATCCTACATAAATCAGATATCCACAAATATTTATTTGTGGATTAAATTAAAATTTAAAAAAATCTGTTTTAGCTTATTTTGCCAAGATATTATTGATGTTGTAAAGAGCATATATTATTTGATTAATGAAAAGAAATGATGGACTGACATTTTCAACGTCATGTAGGGACATGCATATGTATTTTTACAGTTTTACTTTATCATTTATGTTTTTGAGCATGCGCCTCCATGAAGATACTATAAAATAATTGTATGTAATAAAATGTAAAGATAAAGTGGAGGAAGATGATAGATAAGTAAGAACAGGAGAAATCTAGATGGATACTAGTAAAAGGGTGAAGAGTGAAGAATGAGTTAGTAGTTATCAGTTATACCAGGTATACCAGCAGTATCTATCTTGGTAATAGACCTGCTGTGCTCTCAGTGTAAACAGAGCAATATTGAGTTTACTAATTATTAAATACACAGCTGTATGTGTTTGTGTTGTCTGTACATATTATATATGCCATATTACAGTGTATGAAATTCAAGGAAATTACTAGCCAGACCGCCGGGCAGGTAACACTGAAAAGTTACCAGCCCGGCCATATAGTTACCTGCCCTAGTTATGATAACCCCTAGCGTTAAGAGAGATATGCCTATTCTGAGGGGGTCTAGAATGCATTCTTGGGAGAGTAATTTGGAAATGAAAGGGCAATATAGTGCCTTATGCCTGGAAATTTAGAAATTGGTTGGAATTGGTTGGAATGATACCTTGTCAGTGTTGGATTTAGAAGGGGGTCAGGGGGGTCCTGACGCCCCCCCCCCCTTTCAATTTCTGCAAGAAAAAACTCCCCTCTTGAAATAAGACTTTTCACTAGTTGAATCATAGTTCTTAACCATACCAAATGGCACCATTCACCATCTAAAATTCCAAAAATTTTCAGGGCCCTTTAGCAGGCGGGGGAGGGGGGTAGTCAATTCAGTTTATGTTCACCTTAATTGCAGGCTGTCTCATTTCTTCTTCAATAATTTATTCATAACTTTTATTCCGATTTCGTGATATCATTTGATCATAATTTTTGCTTTTCTGTATAGCAACAAGTATGACCAAATACATATATATTCTGGTCAAATAAATCGATCTCTGTGCTGACAATAAAGAAGAAAGAATTCAGCACGTAGGGTCCCTTTGAACAGCGCTTAAAGCGGTCGGGAACGGTCCTGTACGCTAATGGCCCACAGACAGTCCTGCAGGGCCTCGTATCTCGAAAGCATCGCTTATTGAGAATAGCTATATCACACAGAGGCTACAATATATTATATGGGGCGAGTTATTGGATCAAGATGCTTGCGCTCGGTCGCAATGCGTGATACTTTCGAGTTACGGTTTTACAAAAAAATGTTGCCGCTCGACTCATTGCAAATCGAAGTCACCTTTCCATGGGTCCCAATTTGTTCACTTTCGTTTGGTTCTGTCGTAATCTTTCTTATTTTTATTTCTTCCCTCAATTGTTTTTCTTTTATGGACTTCTCTATCGGACTTGATAGAATTTTTTTTTCATTTTTGACAGCCCAAGATGAAAGCACGTGGGATTGGAACTACATCTGACGCACGGCGTAAACTCGTACGTTCACTCATTATTTTGGGATTCAATTTTTTTTGTAAAATTCTTCTTTAATTTACCTCTGTTGCCTCCGTTGTCAATATCATTTTTTTTTATACTTTCACATTTTTATTACTCTCAACCTGCAAATTGCTACTCGTGGTATCTCCTCTACACAAAACAATGACGTAACATTATCTGCTGTGCACCGAAGCTGGTTAAGAACAATGTGCCTCGTTTCAAATTGTCTTTCAACTTCATATCACACAGACGGACCTTTGAAAACGAGGCCACTGAGAGGGAGACTGTTGGTTTCATTTCGATACGAGCGTTCGATTGCAATCTATGGTTAGTTCTTTAATTGCTTCTATGAAAGTGAGTGAAAACAGTGAGTTGATTTGATATTTTTCTGAAATCGCTTGTGAACATAGACAAAATAAAAGGTGAAAATAGGCTGTAAAAATAGCCAGCCAGTCGGGTGGGTAATTTGTAAATCTTACCCGCCCGGCCTGAAAGTTACCAGCCTGGGGCTGGCGGGCTGGCGGCCATTTCATACACTGCATATTATCTGACTGTACACAGCACAGTGCTGATATGAGAGTGAATACATTTAGTGAAAACATTAATATAGCATCATGCTTATAAATAGAAATACCATTTAGAATTGTCATATTGAAGAGAATTGTTGCATTAGATGAATATAAATAGAAATACCATTTAGAATTGTCATATTGAAGAGAATTGTTGCATTAGATCAATATAAATAGAAATACCATTTAGAATTGTCATATTGAAGAGAATTGTTGCATTAGATCATTATAAATAGAAGTACCATTTAGAATTGCCATATTGAAAAGAATTGTTGATCATGAGTGCCAAAAATATAGAACTATGATGATCATAAACACATATCCAATGCCATGGGGACCAGTTGTAAGGTTAGATTATGAATGTCTCCCACATAACACCATGGTGATTATAAACACATACCCAATGTCATATATTGTGGGGACCACTTTCCATGGAAGATGATGCATGTGCAGCAGACAAAGCTGGATAAGAAAGTCATTAAGGTCAAGTTTTTAGTAGTTTATTTTTCAAAATGTTAAAGATAACTGTTAATACCACATAAAAGCAGGTGAAACCAAAGTGATTTTAAGTTTAGAATATGTAGGGTATATGTGAAATATCAGAGCTGGCATCCATCAACCCTGAATGATAAATAAATGTTAGACACAACATGGTAGCTCTAGACCTTTTTAAAGTAAACAATCTTTGCATTCAGCCCATCATTTTCATTCCAGTTGATTTACTAATTGTTTTATACAATATGTGATTCTTTTCAAGGTGATAACATTTATGACACATTTTATGATTTGTCAGCTTGAATGTATGAAGTGTAAAGCTACAGTCATGTCACAAATTTATCAAATCCTTGAGAACATCTCATGAATGTGTGGTGACCATGAGATAAGTAACAGTAAGTTCTACCAACACAATCCTTGAGAACATTGACAACATGAGGTTATAAAAGACAAACCTTGAATTCTTTCTTCTTTAATAGAAACTTGGATAACAGAGTAAGTAATGGCAGCATTTCATACTAATGGTAACTTAAGGGGATAATAACTCTTCGTTTTGGCCAAAAAATGAATTTTCCTGGAGTAAACAACAATTTTCCCATACTTACCAATGGTAAATGAATCCATTTTTACATTCAAAGTTAGTCCCTGGTTTTTTTCTAAAACGTTTGTTTTTTTGTTAAAATCTTTTAAGAGATTATTACAGAGTACAGCCATCAATGGAGGTCACGTGATCTGAAGACAAGCTTAGATATCAGAATAATAGCTATAACTATTGTTTTTGTGGTAAAACAGACTATATTATATTTCTATGAGTTGTTCACAATGTTTTTATTGTGAAATATAGATATTGTACGAAGAGTTATTGTCCCTTTAACTGGCCCACAGTGAATTTGTCATATTAAATATACTAGTATAAAGTGCCGTCGTCGCCACCACTGTGAGTAATGTCAGTGTCAGATGCTTTCAAATTTGGACTTAATGAGTTAATTGAGAATTATGGCATTATTTGGAACATCACTGCCACCACCAGAAATCTCATCTACATTCCAAAATATCTTTTGCTATGTTATGTTAGGTTAGGTTAGGTTAGGTTGTGTTATGTTACATTATGTTATGTCATCCATAATACTAACAGGTAACATTGATATTTAGTGCCCAATGATGGATGTTGGCAACTTTTGAGATTTACAGAAATAAGCAGTTGACTTTATTTTGCAGATTCCGAGTCATGGTAATTAAAATTTATAAGACCTCATATCAGTGACAATTTTTTTTCTTAGACCCTCAGTCATTGGCAGTTTTTCTCAGTGTTTGTATGCAGCAGTTCAAATATTGAATATGATAAGAGCAATTACCCAATCCTTAGATAGCAATTCCCATAGTTTCCTGGAATGTTTGGAAGACTCAGATAATATCACAAAATCAATGTCTTTTCAAAACAGTGTTTTCCAGGTCATATTTTGTTCTATATTGATTATACAGATTGCAGGGCATTGCAGCTAAAGCAGAGCTGGTGCTTTGAAGTGGCACTGAATTAAGTATTCTATAATTGTTGTTATTTAATGTTGAGATAGAAATTTCAAGTTCAGTATATTTTATTCAGGTGTGCCTTATTTGCAAAGCTGCTGTAAGATAACATTGTATTACATGAATAAAAATAGTATCTAGTTTCCATTACACATTTCTTGTTTTTCAAAAGCTTATGGTGTTAATCCTCAGAAAATAGAAAACACTTGAGACATGTTTACATGTGGAGAAATCTGGTTTGTTTCATGTGCGTGCCTGGTTCTCACCTAGAGAAGGCAGTAGAGCCCTAAATTCAGAAGGTTCACTGTTAACAAGATCTGCAGTTTTCAAAAATAAAGGAGCCTTGATCTGAAATAGACCATTATTCTGAAGATCCCCTATTCTGAAGGTCTGTTATTCCGAAAAAGGTTGATTGATGCGCTAAAAAAAAAGAAAACAAATTGTATTAGTTGCACAATCAGGGCACGTACTGGCCACCATGTCAAAGAAGTGCATTTTATTTGTTATCTTTGTGCTTTTTGCACTCTATCTGTACTTTCGGAATAGCAGCCCTTTGTAGAACCTGGGGATAGCGTATCCTTGGAATACTGGGCCTTCAGAATAGGGATCCCTTAGAACCTTGTCCATCTTGTCCAAGTGTAAACAGGCCGTAGCTGACAGCCTTGAAGAAAGTATGAAAGATGATGATGTTTTGATAATCTCTGCAACAGTAATGCACAGTTGGAAGCAGTTCAGATAGTAACACTTCTGTGTATGTGGGCCTGAATGGAATGGAACTCAAGAAACTGATCAAGCTATATATTGCAGCCTGTGCTGATATATGATCTGATACATGTCTTTGTCCTGAAAAATATGACCACAGTTGTGTAAAATTGATGGAGAGATATATTTGAACACATCACATTGGATTTTGATATGCCAGTATTTGATATAGAAGATTGGGAAATTTGGTACTTTATGTACATATACCTGAAAGGAATATGAATTGTTTAAATATGAGAAACCAATTAATGATGTTGATGGATAATAAAGAACAAAAAACTTTATGTACAAGCCCCAGGTACTTAGTGGATCATGCTAAATTACTTGAAGGTTTCAATCATATCAGGATATAAAAAGTGGATTTGAACAGTGATGAATATACCCAATGGGGTCTTCTTGATTGAATGTATCAAGTACGGAGCCTCTGTTTCCGTGACTGTCATATATAATGGCCAGGTGTTAAGTTTTCAGTTTCTGGAATTGTAGTGGGATAGGCCGTATACTGCTAGAGTGTACTACATGAAGTGACAAGGATCTCTTCCCCCCCCCCCCCCCCCCCCCCCCCATGCTGGGCAGACTGGACTGACCAACATGGTCCACAGCTGGACTACAGGGCCTCCAGCCAGTGACCCCAGCTGTTCCATATCAATTGTTCCTGGCCTTCTATTGATTTCATATTGCACACATTATATTGGAGACTTCAGTGAGAGGAGCAGAGGGTCTGTAGTGGGCAGGAATTAGTTTTCGTTTTTTTTCTGTTTTTTTTTAAAGATAATTTATTTGGAGTTCTGCAGAGTTGTAAACTAAGACCAGGAATTCTGGGATCTAATGACTTCCTAACATCAGATGTCAGATATATCAGTAATCATAGGTGGAGTGTATTTGTTGTAGTCATATGTTTTCACACAGAACAAGACTCAGACAGACAGTGAATCATATTTATTACCATGTAGTGGTGGCAATAATTTAATTTTCAGTGCAGGTATTTGTCAGGAATATTATGATGATTGATGTGCATGCCGTCATCAATCTGACAAGGGTGGCTGATGTCATAGCTAGATAAATAGCACTCCATTCCAGCAGTAAGTACTTGGTATAGCATCAGAGCATGCGTGAGAGAGTATGCAGTGCATGATGATGCACACACACACATGCAGGAAGAAAGGTGCATCACTTCCAGATATCTGGTGCATTATACTGTCTGCGAACTTGCCTGGAGTGAGTCATAGATGTCTAACAGGGAAGTCTGGGAGGGAGCCAGACATATTGGTCCATATACTCCACAGCCATTGGGATATTATATATACCCTGTCAGGGCCTGTGTATAGGTTATAGAGTGCCCAGTGAGTGGATTTTAACCCATCTGACCTTACTGTTGGGAGGTTCACACTGCTGCAGCCAGAGACTCAGTTACAATTACTGCAGAGAATGTGAGTGACAGGAAGAGTAAAGATACAATAGCAGTACAGTTGCACAGACTGAATGACAAGCACAGCAAAAACTGAGGTACAGAATTGAAAACAGCAGTAACATACAAACATAGCAGAGACTGGGATACAGTGACAATACTGAATGAACATAACAGTACTAAGTTATAGCAGGTCAACTGTAGCCTAGACTTGCATTCCATAGTAGTTGCTATGACATTTTAACAGTGGACAGGATGTCTGACAGCTCTATCTAGTATCAGTGGTATTAATCCAGGTACACAGAGAAGAACCCTCCAGTGACAGTTTTGTCTGAGGAGGTAGTGCCTCACCTGTCCCTCTTCAACACCAGATGTCTTTACTGTATTTATAATCCATATACCTGGAACAATATACAATACATGTGGGCAGTGATTGGATAAAAGTGAGATTTATGATTCAGTTATTACACATCCTAATTAAGGGCATATCAAGAGATTGATCAGAGCCAGGATTGAGCATGCTAAAATATACCTATAGTTTTTTTATGGTTTTGGATATTGAGTATACATAGAGGGCCCAAATGATGTATTAACCAGTGCCAGAGTTATGTATACCAGTGTATGGCTGGAAGGCACTCTGTTGTGTTGTTGATCTGGAGGAGGGGTGTATTTAAAGTTGTCATTAAGGAGACATAGATGTGAACAGTCAGGGAAATTAGTACAGCACAGAGCTCTGTATATAAAGGACAGTGGGCGTTATTTTCAGTAACCAAGTACAGCTGCTAGCCAGGGCAGCACAGCTTTGGTCTCAAGACGTGGTATTAAATACAGTTTTTATGGTGATAAATTCTGACAGACTGGTAGAGAGTGACAGACAAGTATATTGGCTGATACTGCAAGAGCTATCAAGAGAAGCCTTCTGAAGGACTAAGATTTCTTTGCCATTTGTTGTATATGAATTTACAGCCAGGATTGAGACCAGGAGTATTTCTTTGAATGCTGCTGAATTCTTGTGGTGTTTACACATTGGATATAAATATATTTGATTGACTTTCACATCTGTTCATTATGTTACTGTACTATACCTGTACTTATACCTGAGTTATTTGTGTACATAGTTGGATATATCTGAAGTACCTGTACATATTATGATATAGGAGTATGCGGGGAATGTACTCCTACACGTACTAGCCACTAGTACAGAGTGGTGCTATAGGTCCCCTGATCTTGTAAAGTATAGATTACAATGTCCTTGTAAATATATCTCTTGACTTGACTGCAGTACATTGATCCTGCAGTATTCCCCACTGGATATAGAGAACACTACCAGAATATGTCCAAGTTGTGATGGATGTTGATTTTTGGTTCTCATGAGGCACAAGCTTTGGCGGAGGTGGTTAAAGTTTCCAGGATTATTATAGAGCTAGCTGATGAGTTAATACTGACATATAGCTGAGCTGGCTGTGGAAACTGTAGCCAGACTTTGCTGCGAAGTATAATAAATCAAATTGAGAAACTATACTTTACAGATGGAAGTCTTTATCTTAGTCTTGCTGGATGTCCACATGGAGTACCACTGAGTGTATGGATGTTGGATCAGTGTTGGATAGTAAGGTGCAGCAGGTCAGGACTTATTACATCATTGTAGAGCTACTGGGAGTGCTACACAAACACAAGGTTTAGACTTCACCTTACTATGACTGGCTCATAGATTGTCATCATTGATACACACAGAAAGAAAATAACAGGGAAAATGAAAGAGGAATTAAACCAGTGATATGGGCAGCATTTGAGCCAAGCTAATGGAAATAAATCTCAATGTTAGTGGTATCAGCTGTTAGAGTGGTATTGCTTTCTATATGGACTGGAATATATAGTAAATCAGGCACAGATTGTGTGTCAGGAGCACTCTGTCCTCTCAACACTCTCTCTGTTTAGATATAGTCTTATTGATATATAACTGTAAAGCTTGACACTGCTCTGTGAGCTCCTTTACTTGATCTGTTACATCCACTAAATATTTGGATGTAGATTAAAAAAAAAAAACAATTTTCTCTGACATGGCGTGCTTTTGATCAAATCAGACGAGATGGGAATGATTTGGACATTTGTTGCCACGGGACTGTACTGTGAGATCTTGGTAGCAATTATTTTGATGTTGCCATGGATACCGTGTGAAAGGTGAGCCTTTGGTCCCCTGACAGTTCGTCAGATTCAGTTCATAAAGAGCTACTTGAAGTATACTAGTTGTGTGTAGACTGGTTATATTATTCATATGTAGGTGGTAACTTTTGTAAAGAATTATTTTACGGATATTTTATTTGTTTGTGTGTTTGACCTAACAAAGCTCATCCCTGATATGAAAAATAAATTTTACACCCACCCCCCACTCTTCTTCCCTGCTCCCCCCACCCTCCCACCCCACAACCCCCCCCCCGACCAGCCACCCCACTACCCCCTGTGCCTGTTAGTTGGTAGCATATAACTGATCTCTGTTATTTATATTTATATATGGATTGCCCCTGTAACATAAATGAACTTTTTCTAGATCAGTCTTAACTCTGTGCCCAGGGTGTAGACTGGGTTAAGCACTCACCACCTGCCTGACTGTGTTTTATAAGGGAAATAATGGTGTGTTCTCTCTCTGTATGGAGTGGGCTGTAACCCAGGGCTCACTGGGCAGATGGTCAATTAATCCATCATCAGCATGCACTTGTGACAATTGGATTTATTTCAATAGTTGAAGTATTTACAGTATTCAGATTGTGCAGTTGGAGTACAATGATGCCTTGATTAAAGACATAGTATCTATGATCAGCCTCCACATTGTGTGGCATATTGACCTCACATTAAAGAAAGTTCTGAATCAAGTCCATTGTAAAGTTAAGGCATACAATGAAAAGATAACATCTTGAAATGTTCAATTTGACTTTTTTTATTAATGGAAAGGAGAGAGAGATATATATATTGTAGTCCGGGTGCTAGTGTTCTATTTTCTATAGTACCTATACTACAATCAGTGACAAACATGTGCACGTCTTCCAGTGAGAAGTTGTTCTGAGTATGATGTGATAACTGAGATGTATTGTGAGATATGGAGACTTAGGGTGTGGTATAAAGTGACTGTAGCAGGTGCTTCTGTTCAGTAAATCCAGACATCTAATAATTGCTAAGGCCACATTCACAATCTGTTGATTAGCAGACTAACAGATCTGCAGATCAACTTTGCTTGTGAATGTGGCTTTCATTGTTTTGTTTACAGTATAATAGATGCAATTAAAATAGAAAATTTTACCTCACATTTTTCCTCTTTAATTCAATTTAAGTTTATTATGAATGTTGATGATGTCATTCCAGATGGCAGAAACTGTTCAAGTCTCGGTTCTTGATGATCATCACGTCCTATGCCAACTACTATTTCACAGTGTTCATCGTGATCCTCATGGTTGTGTTTGGAGGTGAGTGTGACGAAGGGTGAGGCTCACCACAGGAGCACTGTGGGCTAAAAAGACATGAATCTTTTTGGAATTATCTGTGAAAAGTGAACAATTTTTTCAGCTGAGTTACTGATGTGGAATTTCTCTTTGTCTTTCTTGTCAGTATAGAATTTAATCAATTTTAAAAAAAGTAATCAGTTTTCCATAAAAAAAAAAATGAAAGTGTTGAAGTATTGTACATTTTCATGATATAAAGTGAGTAGTTGCTGACCCTATCCTGTGCTGACCCTATCCTGTGCTGACCCTATCCTGTGCTGGCCCTATCCTGTGCTGGCCTGATCCTGGCCCCAGTCTTCAGTGTGCTTTATTTCTAGATGCTATACGAGAGGTGTATAAATACTCTGGGGAGGAGAAGATGCTGGACCCCAAGACCACGCACCACGACACTCTGGAGCACATCCAGCTGCGTCTGTTCCGCTCCCAGCGCAATCTGTACATTGCAGGCTTTGCCTTGTTCTTGTGGCTGTAAGTTGACATCTCCAGGTCATGCTGTCCATGTCTCTCTCACTCTGTGGACATGTTTAAAGTCAAGTCCACCAGGACTGTACCTCTGCATATGGAGAACAATAACTGGCTAATTTTATTTGCTTTGTTTGAGTTTTAGAGGGGTTGGGGGTAATTGATAATGAAGAGTATTGGGAAGTATGAAAAGTTTTTTATCCAAATCTATTTAATTACTGATCTTTCGTTGACAAAAATCCCAAAAATAATTCAAAATTTATTTGTAAAAATGAGCCCCTTATTTGTTACTTGTGGCACATACTTTAAACTTGATCCAGGGAGAGGGAGAGACTTCTTGGACAGCATACTCACATATATCCAGTGATGTTCTAGTATAAGACTGTAATTTAAAACTTGCAGATTCCATACGTGAAGTGTACAAGTACAACATCTCTAAAGAATCATTGGACATTAAAACCTCTCAGGCTGCCACGCTGGAGCATGTTCATATGAGACTCTTCAGAGCTCAGAGGAATTTCTACATTGCTGGGATGTCCCTGTTTTTATTGGTGTAAGTAGGGCCAGGCACCACTGTTTACGCTGCTTTGTGTGAATCACTACACCTTGTTTTTTTCTCTCATAACTCCCACAGTGGCTGTTGTATTTTCTTTGGGATATTTTGAAGTGGATGATGACCATTTCAGCATGTTACATCATGGTTTGTGCTGAGAAGAAGGGGTGGAGGAGCTTGTGGTTTACTCTGCCTGTATTCCTCTGTATGCTCCTCTGACTCCTATTACCCTGCCCCCCCCCCCCTCCCCTCCAATATATATATCTGGCAACCTTTAGATATAGGAGATATGGCTAAAAAAGACCATAGAACAAGCCTTGAAATATACTTCAGTTATCTTTGGGATGTTAACAGGAAGCCCTATATGCTTTGTCTTCAAACAAGATCAATCTGGCAATTGTGCATCACGTATGATATAACAGCCTGATCTTAGAAACATACAAGAAAGTGCGTGCCAGCAGTAGCTTGGATAGCTGTCAGTGCCTGTAGTTTCACAGTCATGATTAGATATCAGCAAGTCTTTTCCAAATGTATCACTCTAGTGTTTGGGTAGATGGCATATTAACACTGGTGTGCATTGTAACCAAACTAACTCCTAGTTTAGATTGCCACATGGACCAGACCCCCCATCCTCCATCTATAGAGTAAGGGAGCATTCCCATTGACACAACAGACTAGTCCAACTCTGCGGAGTCTCTCACTTAATGCAGTTGGCTTTACTGAATGAGCCACCCTCTAGAGCAGGGAGAGGTATTGGTATCTGGGTTAATTACCACCTAGCTGTTTGAGGAGGTGTGTCAGACAATTAAACTGACTCTGCTTGACACTAAGAGAGAATCCATGTTAGAGTTGGACAAACCTAACTAGTTTGACGTGTCTATGGGAATAGATTCTTACTTATGCCTGGCTGTACAGTTAAGTATGGGATATTTTTACAGACCCTGAAGAGGGTAAGAGGAGGGGGGCTGCTTAGTGACTTAGTGACCCTTTTCAGGTTGTTAAGTCAGGCAAAATTGTTTTCTTTTGCTTGTGATTTGTTTGCACCCAGGTTTTGCGGGTTGATTTATTTGTTTAGTTTTGTCTCATATGTTTCCTGCACCAGCCTGGGGCTATTGGGAGGTTATAAAATGTGAGGATTTATTTTATAGTAAAGAGATCATAGCCATAGATGCATGCATAACATAATTGATTAGATGTACTGATATTAAATTGCGTCTCTGGATAAATAACTGTTTAGTTCATCCTTGCCATTATTGTGTTAATGCCTTTTAAGATGTATTTATTTTAATATAATTTTATTTGTGTTTTATAAGCATTCATTTCATTATTCTTGTTTGTAAATCAAAAGATGCATAAAATATACTGACAGTCAATGAAAATGCATGATTTATTTATCAAATAATATTTCAAGTTCCTTTTGCACATTTAGAAAATAACAGTTTTCCTTTGAAATATGAAATGGTGGTCAGCCCACTCGCTTATGACCAAACAAGTGCATTTCTACTCGTTTATATGGTTGGAATCGATTCTCGGTAAAAAAGTACAAGAAAGTTTTCTGATGCGCTTTCATTGACTGTCTGTATATTTGTGTTTTGTAAGCATTCATTTCATTATTTGTGTTTGTAAATGAGAAGATGCATAATCATTATTTTATATTATTTAGGAGAGCAGAAAATGAAAAATGACTGAGTGTTCTGAGATAATAATGAAAACATTTAAGTTCTGATCATAGAAAAGTTTGCTCCAATAGCTTAAAGTCTCTGTCTTTTAGGACAGAAGCACTATTGATATCATATCTCCATTCCAGTATAGCTCAGTGACCAGAAGTTTGACGTTTCTAGCTGTCACGGCTCAGAGATGTGGTCTTGACGCAGGCAGAGAACTATTTCCACTGATAAAGAATACTATTACTGTTCTTGTTTTGCTCTAGAGTGTTGAAGAGATTGGTAGTTCTGATATCTGCGGCTGCTACCCTCACTGCTCAGAGAGATGTGGTCTTGACGCAGGCAGAGAACTATTTCCACTGATAAAGAATACTATTTCTGTTCTTGTTTTGTTCTAGAGTGTTGAAGAGATTGGTAGTTCTGATATCTGCGGCTGCTACCCTCACTGCTCAGAGAGATGTGGCCTTGAAGCAGGCAGAGAACACCTCTGCTCATGCCAAGAAACTGATGGAAGAGGCAGATACTAAGAAGGCCAATAAAGACAATGAGGTACTCATGGGAGAAGTGGGATGTTTACTTAACAAACAGATTCGCTTTGGCAAAATTGATTTATGAAGAGTAATTAGGGGCTGCTTAATTACATGTGTAGATTTTTAAATCCTTGAAATTTTCTCATTAATCTTACTTCTTAATAAGTGATTTCTGACCTAAGAGACAAATTGAAGTTTGTTTATTGCAAGGCTATAAGATCTTGATCCTACCCTAAAAAAAGTCATGTTATTCCACTCCAGGAGAAGGATGAAGAGAGAAAGAGGACCTCCAGTGCCAGTGACAAGCTAGAGGAGGAACTGAAGAGAGTGAAGGAAGATCTGGAGAAGTCTGAGTCAGGTAAGAAGATCTGGAGAAGTCTTAGTCAACTGAGCATCAATACTTCTAGATACAAGATGTAAAAGGCATTCAGGATTAGAGTTTGCACTAAGGATTAGAGTTTTTTGGGGTCCAGAAAAAATGATTTGTCAAGATGTTTCATGTCTCAATCTTTGAATCAGTGACTTTGACTTAAATAAATTGTGTGTTATGATTTTGTCCATTCCAGAACTGGAGCAATCTAAAAGGGATTTGCAGACGTTAAAGAAGCAAGCGTCTGCCACCAACAATGAGTATGATCGTCTGCTCAAAGAGCATGCTGAACTCCAGGTACAACTGAATTTAGGACAGATAATATAATCTTTTTTTTTAAGAGAGGGGTCAGAAATTTAAGCGAGTCAGCCTTCCTCTTTCATGCAGTTTTGTTCATGTGTCTTTTGAATATGTTTTATGAGAAGAAAACTAATGATAAATATAATTGTGGAACTTAATCAATAGTTCTGCAGAGGAATTTGTTTATGTTGAGTTGCCTCTATCCCAGAACATAGAAATGTGTTGTTGTTTATTTCAGGCTAAGTTAGAGTCAGGAGGTGAAGACAAGAAGGACCTGTAAGGGCAGTGTGACATGGATGTCTCTAAGTATATATGACTGTTTTACAGTACTGTGGTGAAGTGAGCTGCAGTTTTAAAGGACTTACTATTAACAGAATACCAGCCAGGAGGGTGCAATGAGGACCCACATACACACACATAAACTCCATGTGTGTGTGTCTATTTCTGCTTACTTGTGCTGGTTAAAACTAGTCTAATCAAGCAAGATAGATATTCAAAATTAAAGTTTTTGTGACAATTTTTACCCTTTTTTACCAAAATATTGAGGCACATTTGCTAAAATGAATATTTCTGCACTCACTGCAACTGATATGGATAATTAGAAACTTTATCACGTTTATGAACTATTGCATTTGTCAAAAAGGGGTTAAAAATCAAATAGGTATAGGTGAAATGGAACTCCAGAAATTGCTTCTGTAATAAAAATTGCCATTGTAAAAATGTATTTTATTTATAAAAGAAAAAGTAATATAAAGCTCTCTTGTCCTGTTTACAAAGGGAAACTTTCAGAATGGGAGAAAATGCTGCTTTCAGCTACTCATTGCCCTGTATCCAAGTGAAGGCTTTTGTTGTAATTTTCAAGGGTTTTATGTAATGGAAAGATGACAGAAAAGAAGCTAAGCCAGATGTGGTCTGTGCTGGTTTCTTTTTATTTGCAGCTTTGAAAAATATCTTGAAATCCACAAAACTACAATTTTACACAGTGCTCAAGAGGTTGGGGCAGGCGTGTTTGTACAAGTGATTAACTTCATTATATCTTCAAGGATAGAAAGAAATTAGATTCATAGTTTTAGATCCATACCTTGTCTACGGACTGACAGTTTCATCCCCTATTTCTGATGTCTTGGTCACAGTAGATGGGACTACAAGAATTGTCCCTCTTAGCTGTGAAATGCAAGAATAAGTGGAAAAGGTTTGAGTCTAAAATCTTTGAATCTAACCTGCCTAGGGTAGAATGGAAGTGGTGATAAAGAACAATGGCTATCCACATAGCCACAGTAGGTTAAACTGGAGGTTTATGTTACTAAGGTATTGTAACAATGTTACTCATTTATGATAAAGGAAAATACTGTGGTGAGATTTTAATGACCAGTGATTAAAGGTAATTAGTATACCAATCCTGTAGAAAGTGTGACTTATTAAGTTCTGCCACTCACCACATTTGAATGAATGTTAAAATAAAGTTTGGTCCATTGTGTTTTTTTTTTTTTTTTTTTTTTTTTGCCATAGCTGCATTTTAATGTAGTTTTGCACCAAATGTTTTGAATAACTTAGTTGTTAAAAATATATGTATAAAATTGATTATATTTCAAACAAATGCTTTTAAGAAAATGCCTTCAGATTTTGTGCTACATGCCTTCCATGTTCACTTCTTCTAGAATGGTTTGTTATAGCAGTATGTTACAGCTGATGTCACTTATGTACTGGTGCTATGTGGGAGGTTCTTGATATTATATATTAACAACAGAATAGTTTCTGAACACAATCATGGTATAAGATGAATAGAAAATGTTTCTGAATCATGCATTGATAGTTATGCCGTAGAAAATGGATATGAAAAATAATTTACATTGAAATGGTTGCATCATGTATGAAATAAAGCCTTGCTTAATTAAAATTTTTGTGGTCCTTCTTACACATAATAGACAATGTTTTTATTGTTAAATTGGCTGCTGGATGTTATTATTGCAAAAATACATAGTCAAGATAGTCTTGCCTTCCCAAAATTAAATTGATGAGCAGACTTTACGAAAGGCGTCGGACCGTCGGACATGCCTGGCAAATTTCGTCTTGGTCCGATAAAAAATCTTGTATCGTCGGACCTTATGTCCGGCGGGTTTTCAAACTGGCTGGGAATGTGTAAATATGGGTACGTACGGATANTTTTCTATGGGAAATAATGGTGTGTTCTCTCTCTGTATGGAGTGGGGTGTAACCCAGGGCTCACTGGGCAGATGGTCAATTAATCCATCATCAGCATGCACTTGTGACAATTGGATTTATTTCAATAGTTGAAGTATTTACAGTATTCAGATTGTGCAGTTGGAGTACAATGATGCCTTGATTAAAGACATAGTATCTGTGATCAGCCTCCACATTGTGTGGCATATTGACCTCACATTAAAGAAAGTTCTGAATCAAGTCCATTGTAAAGTTAAGGCATACAATGAAAAGATAATATCTTGAAATGTTCAATTTGACT
This sequence comes from Lingula anatina, assembly GCF_001039355.2. Next base: position 249,276 of record NW_019775539.1, read on the forward strand.
ATTTTCATTAATGGAAAGGAGAGAGAGAGATATATATTGTAGTCCAGGTGCTAGTGTTCTATTTTCTATAGTACCTGTACTACAATCAGTGACAAACATGCGCACGTCTTCCAGTGAGAAGTTGGTCTGAGTATGATGTGATAACTGAGATGTATTGTGAGATATGGAGACTTAGGGTGTGGTATAAAGTGACTGTAGCAGGTGCTTCTGTTCAGTATATCCAGACATCTAATAATTGCTAAGGCCACATTCACAATCTGTTGATTAGCAGACTAACAGATCTGCAGATCAACTTTGCTTGTGAATGTGGCTTTCATTGTTTTGTTTACAGTATAATAGATGCAATTAAAATAGAAAATTTTACCTCACATTTTTCCTCTTTAATTCAATTTAAGTTTATTGTAAATGTTGATGATGTCATTCCAGATGGCAGAAACTGTTCAAGTCTCGGTTCTTGATGATCATCACGTCCTATGCCAACTATTATTTCACAGTGTTCATTGTGATCCTCATGGTTGTGTTTGGAGGTGAGTGTGACGAAGGATGAGGCTCACCACAGGAGCACTGTGGGCTAAAAAGACATGAATCTTTTTGGAATTATCTGTGAAAAGTGAACATTTTTTTCAGCTGAGTTACTGATGTGGAATTTCTCTTTGTCTTTCTTGTCAGTATAGAATTTAATCAATTTTAAAAAAAGTAATCAGTTTTCCATAAAAAAAAAATGAAAGTGTTGAAGTATTGTACATTTTCATGATATAAAGTGAGTAGTTGCTGACCCTATCCTGTGCTGGCCCTATCCTGTGCTGACCCTATCCTGTGCTGGCCCTATCCTGTGCTGACCCTATCCTGTGCTGACCCTATCCTGTGCTGGCCTGATCCTGTGCTGACCCTATCCTGTGCTGCACCCTATCCTGTGCTGACCCTATCCTGTGCTGACCCTATCCTGTGCTGGCCCTATCCTGTGCTGACCCTATCCTGTGCTGACCCTATCCTGTGCTGGCCTGATCCTGTGCTGACCCTATCCTGTGCTGGCCTGATCCTGGCCCCAGTCTTCAGTGTGCTTTATTTCTAGATGCTATACGAGAGGTGTATAAATACTCTGGGGAGGAGAAGATGCTGGACCCCAAGACCACGCACCACGACACTCTGGAGCACATCCAGCTGCGTCTGTTCCGCTCCCAGCGCAATCTGTACATTGCAGGCTTTGCCTTGTTCTTGTGGCTGTAAGTTGACATCTCCAGGTCATGCTGTCCATGTCTCTTACTCTCTACGGACATGTTTAAAGTCAAGTCCACCAGGACTGTACCTCTGCATATGGAGAACAATAACTGGCTAATTTTATTTGCTTTGTTCAGGGGCGGATTTAGGCCGTCTTCTGGGTCTTCCGGAAGACGGTCAGATTTTCAAGTTTACATTGACAGGTATCCAATTTTTCATGTTGGAAGACGGTCAGAATTAGAGGGTGAATCAACAAAGATAATTTGGAAGACTGTCAGAAAATAGTTCTGGGTCCGCCCCTGTTGTTTGAGTTTTAGAGGGGTTGGGGGTAATTGATAATGAAGAGTATTGGGAAGTATGAAAAGTTTTTTATCCAAATCTATTTAATTACTGATCTTTAGTTGACAAAAATCCCAAAAATAATTCAAAATTTATTTGTAAAAATGAGCCCCTTATTTGTTACTTGTGGCACATACTTTAAACTTGATCCAGGGAGAGGGAGAGACTTCTTGGACAGCATACTCACATATATCCAGTGATGTTCTAGTATAAGACTGTAATTTAAAACTTGCAGATTCCATACGTGAAGTGTACAAGTACAACATCTCTAAAGAATCATTGGACATTAAAACTTCTCAGGCTGCCACGCTGGAGCATGTTCATATGAGACTCTTCAGAGCTCAGAGGAATTTCTACATTGCTGGGATGTCCCTGTTTTTATTGGTGTAAGTAGGGCCAGGCACCACTGTTTACGCTGCTTTGTGTGAATCACTACACCTTGTTTTTTTCTCTCATAACTCCCACAGTGGCTGTTGTATTTTCTTTGGGATATTTTGAAGTGGATGATGACCATTTCAGCATGTTACATCATGGTTTGTGCTGAGAAGAAGGGGTGGAGGAGCTTGTGGTTTACTCTGCCTGTATTCCTCTGTATGCTCCTCTGACTCCTATTACCCTGCCCCCCCCCCCCCACCCTCCCCTCCAATATATATATCTGACAACCTTTAGATATAGGAGATATGGCTAAAAAAAGACCATAGAACAAGCCTTGAAATATACTTCAGTTATCTTTGGGATGTTAACAGGAAGCCCTATATGCTTTGTCTTCAATCAATATCAATCTGGCAATTGTGCATCACATATGATATAACAGCCTGATCTTAGAAACATGAAAGAAAGTGCGTGCCAGCAGTAGCTTGGATAGCTATCAATGCCTGTAGTTTCATAGTCATGATTAGATACCAGCAAGTCTTTTCCAAATGTATCACTCTAGTGTTTGGGTAGATAGCATGTTAGCAGTGGTGTGCATTGTAACCAAACTAACTTCTAGCTTAGATTGCCACACAGATTGGGCCAGACCCCCATCCTCTGTCTATAGAGTAAGGGAGCATTCCCATTGACACATCAGACTAGCCCAGCTCTGCAGAGGCTCTTGCTAAGTGCACTTGGCTTAACTGAATGACACACCCTCTAGAGCAGGGAGAGGTATTGGTATCTGGGTTAATTACCACCTAGCTGTTTGAGGAGTGTTGTCAGACAATTAAGCTGACTCTGCTGACACTAAGAGAGATTCCATGTTAGAGTTGGACAAACCTAACTAGTTTGACGTGTCTATGGGAATAGGCTCTTACTTATGCCTGGCTGTAGAGTAAAGTATGGGATATTTTTACAGACCCTGAAGAGGGTAGGAGGAGGGGGGCTGCTTAGTGACTTAGTGACCCTTCCCAGGTTGTAAAGTCAGGCAAAATTGTTTTCTTTTGCTTGTGATTTGTTTGCACCCAGGTTTTGCGGGTTGATTTATTTGTTTAGTTTTGTCTCATATGTTTCCTGCACCAGCCTGGGGCTCTTGGGAGGTTATAAAATGTGAGGATTTATTTTATAGTAAAGAGATCATAGCCATAGATGCATGCATAACATAATTGATTAGATGTACTGATATTAAATTGCGTCTCTGGATAAATTACTGTTTAGTTCATCCTTGCCATTATTGTGTTAATGCCTTCTAAGATGTATTTATTTTAATATCATTATATTTGTGTTTTATAAGCATTCATTTCATTATTCTTGTTTGTAAATCAGAAGATGCATAAAATATACTGACAGTCAATGAAAATGCATCATTTATTTATCAAATAATATTTTAAGTTCCTTTTGCACATTTAGAAAATAACAGTTTTCCTTTGAAATATGAAATGGTGGTCAACCCACTCTCTTATGACCAAACAAGTGCATTTGTACTCATTTATATGGTTGGAATCGATTCTCGGTAAAAAAGTACAAGAAAGTTTTCTGATGCGTTTTCATTGACTGTCTGTATATTTGTGTTTTGTAAGCATTCATTTCATTATTTGTGTTTGTAAATGAGAAGATGCATAATCATTGTTTTATATTATTTAGGAGAGTTGGAAATGGAAAATGACCTGAGTGTTCTGAGAAAATGCTGAAAACATCACTGAAGTTCTGATCATAGAGAAGTTTGCTCCAGTAGCTTGAAGTCTCTGTCTTTTAGGACAGAAGCACTATTGATATCATATCTCCATTCCAGTATAGCTCAGTGACCAGAAGTTTGGCGTTTCCCGCTGTCACTGCTCAGAGATCATATGTGGCCTTGAAGCAGGCAGAGAACTATTTCCACTGATAAAGAATACTATTTCTATTCTTACTTTGTTCTAGAGTGTTGAAGAGATTGGTAGTTCTGATATCTACAGCTGCTACCCTCACTGCTCAGAGAGATGTGGTCTTGACGCAGGCAGAGAACTATTTCCACTGATAAAGAATACTATTACTGTTCTTACTTTGTTCTAGAGTGTTGAAGAGGTTGGTAGTTCTGATATCTGCGGCTGCTACCCTCACTGCTCAGAGAGATGTGGCCTTGAAGCAGGCAGAGAACACCTCTGCTCATGCCAAGAAACTGATGGAAGAGGCAGATACTAAGAAGGCCAATAAAGACAATGAGGTACTCATGGGAGAAGTGGGATGTTTACTTAGCAAACAGATTCGTTTTGGCAAAATTGATTTATGAAAAGTAATTAGGGGCTGCTTAATTACATGTGTAGATTTTTAAATCCTTGAAATTTTCACATTAATCTTGCTTCTTAATAAGTGATTTCTGACCTAAGAGACAAATTGAAGTTTGTTTATTGCAAGTCTATAAGATCTTGATCCTACCCTCAAAAAAGTCATGTTATTCCACTCCAGGAGAAGGATGAAGAGAGAAAGAGGACCTCCAGTGCCAGTGACAAGCTAGAGGAGGAACTGAAGAGAGTGAAGGAAGATCTGGAGAAGTCTGAGTCAGGTAAGAAGATCTGGAGAAGTCTTAGTCAACTGAGCATCAATACTTCTAGATACAAGATGTAAAAGGCATTCAGAAACAGGATTAGAGTTTGCACTAAGGATTAGAGTTTTCTGGGGTCAAGAAAAAATGATTTGTCAAGATGTTTCATGTCTCAATCTTTGAATCAGTGACTTTGACTTAAATAAATTGTGTTATGATTTTGTCCATTCCAGAGCTGGAGCAATCTAAAAGGGATTTGCAGACGTTAAAGAAGCAAGCATCTGCCACCAACAATGAGTATGATCGTCTGCTCAAAGAGCATGCTGAACTCCAGGTACTACTGAATTTAGGACAGATAATTTTATCTTTTTTTTAAGAGAGGGGTCAGAAATTTAAGCGAGACACCCTTTATCTTTCATGCAGTTTTGTTCATGTGTCCATTGAATATGTTTTATGAGAAGACAACTAATGGTACATTTAATTGTGGAACTTTATTAATTGTTCTGTAGAGGAATTCGTTTTTGTCGAGTTGCTTCTATCCCAGAACATAAAAATGTGTTGTTGTTTATTTCAGGCTAAGTTAGAGTCAGGAGGTGAAGACAAGAAGGACCTGTAAGGGCAGTGTGACATGGATGTCTCTTAGTATATATGACTGTTTTACAGTACTGTGGTGAAGTGAGCTGCAGTTTTAAAGGACTTACTATTAACAGAAAACCAGCCAGGAGGGTGCAGTGAGGACCCATATACACACATATAAACTGCATGTGTGTGTCCATTTCTGCTTACTTGTGAAGATTTGGCCAATGGTCAAAACTAGTCTAATCAAGCAAAATAGATATTCAAAATAAAAGTTTTTGTGACAATTTTTACCCTTTTTTACCAAAATATTGAGGCACATTTGCTAAAATGAATATTTGTGCACTCACTGCATCTGATATGGATAATTAGAAACTTTATCATGTTTATGAACCATTGCATTTGTCAAAAAGGGGTTAAAAATCAAATAGGTATAGGTGAAATGGAACTCCAGAAATTGCTTCTGTAATAAAAGTTGCCATTGTAAAAATGTATTTTATTTATAAAAGAAAAAGTAATATAAAGCTCTCTTGCCCCGTGTACAAAGGGAAACTTTCAGAATGGGAGAAAATGCTGCTTTCAGCTACTCAGTGCCCTGTATCCAAGTAAAAGCTTTTGTTGTAATTTTCAAGAGTATTATATAATGGAAAGATGACAGAAAAGAAGCTAAGCCAGATGTGGTCTGTGCTGGTTTCTTATTTGCAGCTTTGAAAAATATCTTGAAATCCACAAAACTACAATATTACACATTTCTCAGGAGCTTGGGGTATGCATGTTTGTACAAGTGAATAACTTCATTGCATCTTCAAGAATAGAAAGAAATTAGATTCATAGTTTTAGATCCATACCTCGCCTACGGACTGTGACAGTTTCATCCCCTATTTCTGATGTCTTGGTCACAGTAAAAATTGTCCCTCTTAGCTGTGAAGTGCAAGAATAAGTGGAAAAGGTTTGAGTCTAAAATCTTTGAATCTAACCTGCCTAGGGTAGAATGGAAGTGGTGATAAAGAACAATGGCTATCCACATAGCCACAGTAGGTTAAACTGGAGGTTTATGTTACTAAGGTATCGTAACAATGTTACTCATTTATGAAAAAGGAAAATACTGTGGTGAGATTTTGATGACCAGTGATTGAAGGTAATTAGTATACCGATCCTGTAGAAAGTGTGACTTATTAAGTTCTGCCACTCACCACATGTGAATGAATGTTAAAGTAAAGTTTGGTCCATTGTGTTTTTTTTTCATAGCTGCATTTTAATGTAGTTTTGCACCAAATTTTTTGAATAACTTGGTTGTTAAAAATATTTGTATAAAGTTTGGTTCTATATCAAACAAATGCTTTTAAGAAAATGCCTTCAGATTTTGTGCTACCTGCCTTCCATGTTCACTTCTTCTAGGATGGTTTGTTACAGCAGTATGTTACAGCTGATGTCACTTATGTACAGGTGCTATGTGGGAGGTTCTTGATATTATATATTAACAACAGAATAGTTTCTGAACACAATCATGGTATAAGATGAATAGAAAATGTTTCTGAATCATGCATTGATAGTTATGCTGTAGAAATTGACATGCAAAATAAACTACATTGAAATGGTTTCATCATGTATTAAATAAAGCCTTGCTAAATTAGCATTTTTCTTGGTCCTTCTTACACACAATAGACGATAAATGTTTTTATTGTTAAATTGGCTGCGGAATGTTATCATTGCAAAAATACATAGTCAAGATAGTCTTGCCTTCCCAAAATTAAATTGATGAGTAGAACAACACAATAGTTATTTACCACTATGTGCACAACAAGTAACCTTGAAGAATTAAATAGCGTGGCACCTGCGTGTGTGCTTCAGTAATAACTGGCAAAAGTCACACTCACAGAGACGTATATTGCTGTAGCAGAACTGTTAATCTCAACTAACACAATGAGGGGTTTGTTGCTAGGATGCACAGTTGTTTTAATCATCTCTAACACAGCGCTGAGTATAGAGTCACTACCCGACCAAACGTATGTAATGTGTGACATTTACCTGATCGTTGTGCAGTGTACCTAGAACAGTACACCAACCCATAGCGTGTATAAAGAAAGGAATTATGTGATTGTTTATATATGACTTTTGTGTGATATGACGAAGATATGCCATGTTAAAAAGACTTATCTTAACATTTTGCTTCACGTGCTGTAAAATATCACATACACTCACGTACCCATACATACAACAACAGCAACGACAACAACAAAAATAATATTGAACCGAAAAAAATGACAAAAAACGGCGTTTTTATTGAATAAATGGTTGGAGGCATGTTGACAGTTGGTGGCAAGGAACAGTGTCGAAAACGCAGTCAAAAGCCGCAGTCAAAAGTGACTTTTTAGCTATGAAGTATTCGCTCTCTGTATATTTAAACTTCTACACCTGCAAGTAAGTTTAAGAAATATTCTTGAAAATACAGCACACCCCCTACCCCTACCCCTACCCCCACCCCCACCCCCAAGGCTATCTTGTAGATGTCGGGGTTTTCACTCTATACCTAAACTATTGGCCAGACTACCTCGCCTATCCCTCTGATATCCCGAGGGAAGGGCAACAACCCGAGGGAAGGGCTATAACCCAAGAGGGGGGGGGGAAATGAGATCCACATTTTCTATCAAGTATCATAGAAAAACGACAGTATACCATATCTGAAGATGTGAATGTCTTCGCCCGAAAATTGGGAAAATGTATCGGAAAAAAAGTAAAGCAAAAATTGGTTGTTTCTTTCAGAAAGTAATAAGGTTTTAGTAACACACCAAGTAGGTGCTCAAGTTGAATAATTTTACAGGGCTACAATAGATAACATTTTAACATTTAGGATAATTACTTGGTTTGGTGGTGTAACTGAGGAGAATAAAGAGAACCTGGATAGTATGATCAAGACTGGCTGTGAGATTTGATAGTAGTGTTGTTGAGAGAATGAAGAAGAGAAAGGAGAACACAATGACAGACTTTTATCATCCATCTTCAGATTCAATTTTTACCAAGCAACAAGAGACTTAACATTTAAAGACAATAAAAGATTTTAAAGAGTTTTTACCATTTAGTTATTGATCGTTTTAACTCCTTTTTAACTTGTCTTTTAAATATATCACTCAATTAATGGTTTTATTTTCCCAATTTAAACTTTAATGGTATCAATATTATATTTCATTTTAAGAGCTCCGACGGAAACCAAGTTTAAATGTATATGTTAAATATACTAGCTGCTGGAGAAGACGTTATTAAAAGAAAATAAACCGGTTAGTCTGTTTTTCATTCTTCTTTCTTTTTAAGACTTCTACTATAGACACAAATGTATAATTCAGATTTGCTTAGATATCGTGTACCTTATCAATATAGATCAGCGAGATCAACCGTTAACAGGACATTGGACATAAAACTTACGTAGAAAGATAAGGAGATGACTGGTGTAAAGATTGATAGCCTATGGTGTACATGGTACAGGGCTCGTTAGACGTTTTAGATTACCACATTATCTGCATGTATCCCGCTGAACATTTATAAGACGCACCGAATGCTAACTAGGATTTTTCTTTAGAGGTACGTCTACCTGTAGAACAGCTTCAAGTATTACCATGCGGCAAGGATTGAAAGCTTTTACTTTTCTTGTTTTTGTCAAATATCGATATTCCAAGGCCCGTGGCCCTAATGATTAAAACATTGAGGAAGGATTTTTCGGGGGAAAGTCGTTTTGTCGATTGAATCAAACACCCACAATAGCCTCTCTCTCTCTCTCTCTCTCTCTCTCGAAGTTGGTGATGCTTGCTGTCAGGAGTCAGTGCATGTTCAATCACTGGTCGGCAAGTAAGGTCAATGGGTTACAGAGAGGGATTGCGTCTGCTTTTTAGATTTAATGATAAAAAGTTATTTTAACCATAAGAATACGACTCAACACATGGCATGAACGCAGAAGCCTACATATTCACAAAAGAAAAAGAAATATGAAATCGTTTTTCAGTGGGCCTATGTCAAGAGCTTAAACAAAATCGGATGACAGTTAAAGTTACATTTCTTATCTCTAGCCTTGATCAGCCACTGTCAAACCGCGCAGTGTTTGGAACCAGATATATCTTTTGCAACAAATTATTGCGTAAATGATACGTTTTCGGGAAGATATGCATTCCGTGCCATTTTGAATTATGGATATAATTCCCAGCTACAAGCTCAAAGCTGCTAGGAAAGTTATGTCTAGTGTAGGTCCATGTCGGTGCTCTCATAAAGCTTCTTCTCACATCTCTAGTTCATGCAATCCAAAGGCACATTGTATCAAAATGTAGTAAGCTAACAGCAAAGAATAATATCTTAATTATGCCACGTGCATCCTACATCAACTACAATTTATTGAGAATGTTGCTCCATGGCAAAAAATAGTGAGAGATCGTCCCTGGCGAATTAAAAAGAACAGAAAAGGCCTTTGGTAAAGACATTTATTTTTGTCATGTTGAATGAAACAAATTAAAATTGGCAAAGTTAATGAGAAAAGTAGGCCTTGGTCTATCGACATTAACATGTGTGAATATATATGAATGGGGGGGGGGGGGGGGCTACGTTTTCATGACAAGGCCTATAAGAGGATTCTCAAAGAGCTCAAAGAGACACGCTTTAGGGCCCATTAAGAGATCATGCATGATCATACGGTCGACTTTGTAATTTTCGGTCTAATCTAACAATTTATTAATAATAGTAAACGTTTTAATCTACGGGGCTTCTGTACATGGATTCTCAATAAATAAAATAAAATAAAATAAAATAAAATAAAATAAAATAAAATAAAATAAAATAAAATAGGCGTTTTGGCCTATTGAAAGATCATGCATGATCATATGTCCAGATTAGTAGGCCTATTAAGTTTCGATATTAGGCCTACAATATTTCTTTTATCATATTATTTTAGGCCTATTAGCTAGTAGGCCTAACTATTTTAATCTTGTATGGGACTATCTAGACCTATTCAGAATCGGGCTTAACTTTTTTTAATGGGGTTATTTTATTGTGGTTGAAGTTAGATCTACAGTTCTACACCACACATGGATCCAAGGATAGGGGGAAGACACTGCAAGTGGGGCCTACGTTAGTTCAAGAAGTTGTAAAGAGACTTCTTGGTTATTTCTTTGTCAAGGAGACCGTCTTTAATGAGTCTAATCTCTGGCTGACTGCATGCCTGCAGTAGGCTATACTGGGGTAGGTCTAATTAAATCATTAAGGCATAACCGATAATCATATAGGCCTATATAGGTCCCTTATGTCCTGATCTTTGACTGAATGTTACACTGGGCGAATTTTTTCTTATTAAGTAGCCCCTAAATTTATTTCTTGTATGCCTGATTTAAAACTTTTAAAAACCGGTCTTCATGTAGGCCTATTTGCCTCATACCGGCCTTATGGCATTGGTTTGGGTTAATAATTTAATCGTGACGCGTATTAAATATGAAAATCTAGCATTGATGTCTAAATGCACAGATTTAACACTATAAAACAAGCTAGCATTCAAGCATAGTTATGTCAGTGTTATGGGCATATGTACGCAACAAAGTCCTATCGATTGATGAAACAATCTCAGTAAACTAGACACCTGCCATTTCCAAGTATTATCAACTGGAATATTTGCAAGCTGCTCCTTAGACAAATGCGCTGATTGCAAATCTGTTGTCAACGAAAAACACGCATATACTTAACAGTAATGGTTAAAATACTGCTTTGAAATGCAGACATATGGAACTTATAAAATAAAATGTCACCGAGATTTTAATTTCCGAATCGGTCATTGTGCCACAGGCTACAATGCTTCTTAGTTACCTAGCAACACCTGACACTTATCAATCTTCCGCAAGCACTATTTAACGATCCTGAATAGGTGTCGCAAGAATGTGCCCAAGCGGCACTTCTATTTATTCAGAGTCCCTTATATTCATTATCAAGGTCACTTTGCAAAGGTAAGTTCATGAACTGCATAAAACCGTATTGAAGCGTCGATGTTCTTTTGTTGCGGATTAATTTGCTTGAGGGGCTTCGTGACGTCATTTGGCCTGTATCATGACTTGAAGTGAATGTCAACAGCAAGAGGTAAGTAACAGGTCGATGTACAACTCTCCCGAATGTGCAACCATGATTTGAATTAATGACTTAACGAAAAAGTTGAATGAGTTGATGAAGACAGTGAAGATTTACTTTTCCAGTGAATAATCTGCATGGTGGACAGTGTCACAGCATGAGTTTGGAAGTAATTGTTCCGTCTGGGTTGACAGACTTGCTTACGCCGTTCGTAGTGGCTGTCCTGCGAGATGGACCGGACGATTTGGTGGATTTTGCTGCAAATTACTTCAATGAACTCCGAGAAAAGAGGCAGGGAACGCTACCAGGAATGGGAAGGGGAGTTCGTTTTGTCCCTGGTTCCGACGATGAAGCCATGCAAACGGACTCTGACGATGAACCAATGCCAGGTGAGAGTGAACGCAAATCTGTTGTCAGCACTCATTTGTTGTACAAGTGATATAAACCGCAATAAGTCGTTAGGAACACCAGTAATTATATCGCTGTACAAAGGTAATTGGTTCGAAGTTTTGTTGAAAGGTGTATAAGTCTCCAATTTGACATTTTGCCCCAGGTTACATCGCCCAGCCAACCAAAGGCTGATAACTTACTTGATAAAGAAAAAAATCCCTTCTCTCAGTGAAAACCAGATTTCAGCACAGGTGGAGGAGAACATGTGGTTCAGTACTTTGTGTAAATATTGTGCCAGTCTTGTAACATCCCACAGAATTTTCTCCTCAAATAATTGCAAACAGCTCTAGGGTAAACAAGACAGCATCTTCAAATAATTGATGTAATAATGTACTCCCCCATGAATTACTTCTCGCTTTGAACAGTTATAGACTAACGAATACTGAATACAATAACACAATATGTGCTTGTTTTTTTCAAAAAAGATTAAGAATATAAGCATGTCATTATAAAAAGGGATGCATAGTGTAATTACTTTATTCCATCTTCTATTTATAAATAAAAAATAACATAAAGCCTGTCATATAGAAAAGAAAGACCTCATAAACCCTTGAAAGCTCATGATTTCGATTAGCATTTCTTTCATTTTGTTTGGATTATATGAAATGCCAATTCTCTCAATCTTTTAATCTGTCAGTTTTCAGATGTTGATGTTTCATCTTGATCAGCTCAGTTGGAAGGTCTTGTTCAGTATCAAAATAAAAGAATTGGCATAAAGTTGGTCGAGAAAAGATTAATCGGTATAGAAATGGGATCTTGATATTCTTAAACTGCATCTTCTAGTTATTGATCATGTTCTAATGGGATTGTTTTCATTTTACTGATTAAGTTGGGAATTTCATGTTTCTAGATTAGCTGTATACAGTTGTATTGAACAGATGGGCATCCTTGATTGGATTTGAATTGTTATTATCCATGCTATGGGAAGTAGTTCACTTCATACCATTGGATGCAGGAGTCATTTAAACTTGGTGTTTTGGTAGTATACTGATAGCTGGAATTCATAGTATTTTTAATAATTAAGTCTCTAGTACAGGACGTAAGGAATTCATGTGTGAAAAGAGCCTAGGATTTTGGCTGTAGGTAATAGAACATCAAATATTGAACAGACCAAATTGAAGATTGGCCTGCTGCTGGTAGAGAATAGATTTTTCTTAAGACACAAGTTAGTTCCTTGCTTTGTACTTAGCTATAAAGCTAGCTTAAGGTGGACATGACGGAGGTTTGTGATGTGGCAGATGGGTGTGTCAAGCAGCGAGAGAGACGGGGGGCTGTCGATTCCGCAGTAGGTAAGATGCTGTACTCTGGACAGAGTCAAATGTCAGCTTTATACATTTCTAAAGCATGGTTGTAAGTACTCTAAATATGAAATATTGACTTCTGCAGGCTACCCATGTTCGAATTATATTCCTGATCATTTGTCACAGTATGTTTATCTCAGAAACTGGCATACTGTTTAATTGTTTTTCCTGGTGCCATAGCAATGCAGAAAATATACTTTGGGAAATAATTTGAATCACATAGGCAACATGATATGCCTTTCTTTCATGTTTTTTAATTGAGATATACAGACTCGCATTTCTATGCTGCCTAAGGCATTAGGTGTCATTAGATTGTATGCCAGCATTTACAACTGTTTAAGGGATATTCCGTCCATTAACACCTGTGATAGTTTCCCCAGATGTAGACATTTGATCTTGATTACATTTGAGACGTAGGTTTAAAAGAATTGGATGATTTTAGTTGCTATTTTGTTACTATAGGCTAATTATAGGTACACCCAAGAGGACACGGGGTGGTATATTAAGGTTAAGTAGCCATAGTGTTCAGATCAATCAACCGTTTCCTGCAGTTTCACTGTCAATAGTTCATCATTTTCCACCATTTTCATCTTGTCAGTAGAAATTTGTACAGCGTTTAGAAAGATCAATCTTCTCCTTCAATACTCTCTGCTGTGTTGTTTACATATCTGTCTGTCTTGCCATATAAATAAACCTGTACTGGTGAGATAAAGCCAATGGTTTGTTTTATAATCAGAGATCACCTGTACATTTTACATCCGTCTAAGTGCAGTTGGTGTGCCTGGTAGAAATGGATTTTTAAATAAAGCAAGTTCTGACAGCTAAATCCTAACCACCAGAGGTTTAATTAAAGCACATAAAAAGGGACCACTCTTTTGGACTTACAACAGTACGAGTTTTATGGTTGTGTTCTCGAGATATAAAAATAACACAGCCTATTTCCTACAGGTTTTTGCTTTATTTCTACTCTCTGTAAAATTCTGTAATATGTCAGCAAAATGTCTATAATCCATTATTTTACAGTTGAAATGTGAATGTGTTGTCTTAACTGAAATCATATACGGTTCCTTAACATTTTATCTTAGAGTGGTTTCAAATTTAAACAAAACATGTAGTGAAGTTTAAATCCTTTTAGCATTGTAAGATACTAAAGGCATTGAATGATTGTTAATGAATTACAAAAAAAAAAAAATGGTTTTTTGAAACCTTAAACTCATCATACTAGCAAATGTATGATTTGTATGATGGACCCAGGATTTAATAATAAATATTGCTGCCCCAGACCTTTAATTTATATTCTGAAAAATGAAAATGTTGGTGTTTAGTGAGGTGTGAGGTGATGATTATGGCATGCATGTATGCTATACAAAACAACTTTACTTAATATGTAGTGTTATGTTATGTACTCAGCAGTTTTATAATATATCCCCTGTAAGTGAAGTATTAGATTAAACATCCTCTTAGTTTTGTTGCATATCTCTTATAATGCCAGTGAAGAATCTGCAGATATTGAAATACACCTTTTGAAATAATGTTTTATTTATAATCAGGCCCTTTTTTTCAGTATTACCAAAAATATGCTCTCATCTCAAATTGATTTCATTGTTAAGTAAAAAATACACCTTATATTTTGTAGCCTATGCAATAGAATTAGAGCAGTTGTACACCAGTCCAAGGCTTGTGGTAGGGCACTCATAGTTTACATAACTCCATGTCTCTGTGCTTTTATTCCAAATGTTATTTTTACTTAAGTTCCTATCAGTTGCATTTCATATATTTCAAAGGTTGTTCTCAATTTTGCCTGCATATTGGTTGAGTAAAGCGTATCTTGTCACAAGTTTTGTCTGGTCTAAATAGATAAGATAATGTTACAACAACCTTGAAGGGCCTGCGTTGATTACACTGGCAGATGAAGTGTATATAAATAGTGATATATAAATGGTGCCAGTTTCAATGAATCATTAATAAATTCAGCATTTCTAGGTTGTTAGGGACTTGATAGAAATTTTTCATATTGTCTGTGGACAGGTAGTGAACTGTGCCACTGGCTGCATAGTTTAATCTTTTTATTCACTAACTATTGGGAAAACAATAAAGTGGGCCTGTTAATAATGCATGGAAATTGTTGCCTTTGATGAAGATAATTTTGTAAAGTGGTACAACTGAAGAGCTTTGAGGATGTTTCTCTTTCAATTTACTAAAAAGTGTATTTAGCAGGAGTACTATGTGTGCAGGGTTTTGTATTCTATTCAGACAGTGAGCTGAAGAGGGCCAAGCAACTTGATGGATTTGTAGACTGCCAGGCAATTTCTAACTCAGTGGAAGCTAAATTGTTGTGGATTTTTTAAACACTTCTGATACATGGATAAAAAATCTCTGTTAACTTTTGTGCATGAAAAGATTACTCCCAAGTCTTGGGAAAACAAAACTCTATTGTTTATCTTTATTTTTCAGTGAGTTGAACGTTGTAGAATATTAGATAATAAATAGAAAGAAACAGTTAAGATTTTTTGTTTATTTAATAAATGACAAAAATAAGAAAAAAATAAATAAATAAATAAAATCTTGAATATGCTGCCTTTGGTATAAGCTGATTTGAAAAATTGTGGAGAACCTAACTCTTCTTTTACATAAATACTTTACATGGCTTTTTGTAATGAGGTGTTATATTTTTTATGTTTGAGATGTGAGAAATAATGCAGAAGGCATTTGTAAAGAGAAAATGATACATAAATGATTCAGCATATGCTATTTATGGATGATAATTGTAGTAGACTTTAGTACCAGGCAAATGATTTGTTTCTTGCAGATCAAAAGCTGCAAAGCCAAACAAAATTACTACTGTTGCAAGTTTTGAATATATGATGTAGGCAATGCCTTATGCTGCCCCAATTGATTTAATACCATGAAAAGACTACATAGTGAGGGCTGTCTAGTGAGTCTCTGTCGGAGTCTACCAGATAAGTTATATCACTGAGCCAGCTAAGTTATGACAACAGAATTCATTTATTTCATGGTTGAGTGTTCACCAATGCAGATTGGTGTGGTGAAATAACAGCCTGTGTCAACAAACAGGTGGGCCAGATTGCATGGACACTTGCTAGAAATTATTCTCTGGTCTATTCTTATGTTACAAGTTCTCCTTTGTGGCACCTAGACCTCCCCTGATGTTCATATATATATATATATATATATATATATATATATATATATATATATATATATATATATATATATATATATATATTTTTTTTTTTTTTTTTTGAATTATTGGGAGAACCATATGTTGGTCACATTCACTCCAAATCTAGCCAGTAAGTGCACTCTATCAGAATTCTGAAGAGAGCAGGTTTTTCACCTCATGACTCTGAAAATTTACATGTCAGATCTAAAACCTGCCCTAGAAGTTCTGCTGTTCAAGTGTGCCACACTGGATAGAAGTTCTGCTGTTCAAGTGTGCCACACTGGATAGAAGTTCTGCTGTTCAAGTGTGCCACACTGGATAGAAGTTCTGCTGTGCAAGTGTGCCACACTGGATTGACAAAATGCCAAACTGAAAATATTGAATCCGTCCAGAGACTCTGCAACTGGTAAATTTTGTATCTTTACAAAGTAGGTGTGATGGTCCATGGAAAATGTTTGAATGTATGCATACAGAAGGAAAACGCTATGTCTGCAATGAGTCTTTGGCACTGAGAAATTCTAGTGTATAAACTATGTTCCTTAGAACAGTTTTGAAAACATAAATTGCCAAAATTTGATATTTCAAATTATGAATTCTTCTTGAATGTTTTTAATGGATGATTTTTTATTTATAGTTACATTTCACTCTTTTAAAGTACAATCAAGTATTATTATTTTTTTTATGAGGATATTAATAACATTTTTAATATCATGGTTTTTGAACAGAGTTTAGTTGATATGCACATAAAATTCACGTTACCCTCTCACAAAAGTGACCAAGCTAATGAACTGTGTTTTCTGTACATTTACATTATACAAGTTAAAGCTACACTCCACATGCAGCCTTTTTACTCCACTTTGTGTGGATTTTATTGAAAATATTACTGCTGCACTACAAGTGTGCTGAGTAGATGGAAAGTAATAAAGTAAATGGGAGCTAGCAATGCCTATTATCTTATAACAAATGATGAAGAACCAGCAGGGAGTGACTTTTGTCTTGTGTGATGGTCTGATATTGGATTCAGTCTGGCGTCCAGTTAACACCCAGACACTGGGCATTAATTCACTGCCCTCAGGTCTTCTTCCTGGCTTCTACATATACTCCATGCCAGTGTCCAGATCATTGCTGCTGTGGCGTCCAGTTAACACCCAGATATTGGGCATTAATTCACTGCCCTCAGGTCTTCTTCCTGGCTTCTACATATACTCCATGCCAGTGTCCAGATCATTGCTGCTGTGGCGTCCAGTTAACAGCCAGACACTGGGCATTAATTCACTGCCCTCAGGTCTTCTTCCTGGCTTCTGTATGGAGTCCATGCCAGTATTCTGGCTGTAGTAATACATTCTAGTCCATCTCATTGCCTCCATGCTGGAATTAGTGGCTTGGATCATTTTGTTCCTCTTATTTGTGAAAGTTCTATGGATTTTGGTGAAAACTGAAGTGAGGGAGATCTTGGTGTTCAGCAGGTTTCTAAAGATTAGGTTGTGTTCAAAGAAATTCAACTGATACCTAGCCGGGGGCTTGAACCTTGAATTTGACGTTTTTTAAAATGTCATTACACCTTTTTAAACACAGAATTGTCGTTATCACTTTACACCCTGAACTCTGCTTCCATTAGATGCTCATACCTTACTTAATTTTGGCATAAACTGTTAAAGCATATGCTGCATATATAGTCAGCAATTGCCACACAGAATGTCTAATGTATAGCAACATAAATATAGAATCACTCTGCATTTAGTGACTCTCTTCACTGACTGTGGTGCAATTGACCATTCAGTACATTTTACTCTGGGTCTGTTACCAGTGATCTTAATAAATGAAGCATAGTTTGACATCTGGAATTGACTGCAAACGCTATGATTCACAAAAGACGATAATTTTTTAAGAGTCGGCACTAAAGTTATGACAATAGGAATAATGTTATAAAAAGAGTTTACTATTTTATTTAATAAACTGTGAAAATATTTAAATTGAGCAAACATAGATTGAAAACTGACTTACAGATTACCCATCATCTCCATTTGATTTACATGTTTTGTATCTTTTATGTCATCAGTGTTTGGTTGCATGTACACCTTTTATGAATTCATCTTCTACAGCAATAAACTAATATAGCCTTTGGCGTTTCCACTCTTTGCTTTACATGGAATAAATGTAGGAGTTAGTAATGTAGATGTTCTTATGGCTTCATAAACTTTTGTACATATATATGTGTGTATCTAGAGGCCTCTGTATACTTTGTGTAAATACCATTAAAATATCTTCAAATATTACTGGTATAGTCTCAGTTCTAGTCAGTTATATTTCAGTACATTACTGGTCAGACTCCCTTCAGTCTCAGTTCTAGTCAGTTATATTTCAGTATATTACTGGTCAGACTTCTCTTCATCAGTATCAGTTCTAGTCCGTTATAGTCAGCTTTCAGTATCATGCTATCTGGTGGTCAATGTGGGCCAGGTTAGATGTGCTGTGTTTATTCTAAAGTAACCTATAACTTATTACTGCAGTATTCAGTCACAGGAGATAAGGGGTCTTTCACTGATAGGAATGTTTGTTTAGATCCTGAGAAGGGTAGAGGTTGTCCTTATGTAGAGGGAGTGGGAAGGTTTAGAGGAAAGAAGTCAGCTTACCAGTGGTGATTGTAGCTTCAATCTGGTTTAATAGAGACAAATAAGTGTAATAAGACAAATAAGTGGCACTATATCTTAATTTAGCCAAGACATTTCTTCAGAAAATATTTTCCCGTGTTGATATTTTATTGGAAGTCCATACATTTCAAGATGAAGAGAGATGAGAGTTTTGAGGATGAAGATATTTTCGATGAAGGTATTTTAAGCATATTAAATATACTTTTTGAGCTTTTTGCATTTTTTTCTTTGATTTACCATAGTTTTAAACAGCTTAACTTTAAAGTATATTTCCAATGAAGTAGATATGTTTTAATTCTTGAGTAGACCTTCTGACAATAAGATATCAACCCCCTTCCCAGTATCCTTGGGTTGACCTTCTGACAAAAAGATGTCAACCCTTTTCAGTATCCTCAAGTTGACCTTCTAAAACAAGATGTCAACCCCTTCCCAATATCCTCAAGTTGACCTTCTGACAAAAAGATGTCAACCCTTTTCAATATCCTTGAGTTGACCTTCTGACAATAAGATGTCATCAATCCCCCCACCCTCGTAATATTCATGAGAACAACCCTTCTCCCCAATGGGAAGACCAGGTTAGTTTCATTTTCACATTTGAAACAAGGTATTCTCTCTTTTCCATAATTTTTTTCTTTCACTAACTTAAATGGTTGCTTTTAGAAACTAAGCAATAGACAAGTTTTACATTGATCTTAAGTGAACCTGTTTAGCAGGTTATAACATGTGTGCCTGCTCGTGTGCACATGTGTGATTTTTGGCCTCTTTTACTCTTTTCAGATTTTTTTTTTCAAATTGTAGCTGGAAATGCAGATGTAGGAGTTTGATAACATGTCTTCAGTCAATATCACAAAGATGTTGGTAGTAAATTAAGGTCAGAAAGTTAATGTACCTAACAATGGATGCTGTGTTTTATTTATGCCCAGAATATCGACTGTTGTAGGAGAAATTCAATATTCTTTGATTTTATGTTTTGTGTCCTCTTACAAGTGTACACGATCATGGTATTTGTGTGCATTGTGACTCAACTCGAGCTGTTTTAGACTGTGCTATGTTATATTTCTCCAATTTAACTTTGTTTTATTTTCTGAAAAAAAACTTACAAAAGTCAATATTCTCGTCAATAAATGCAATCTGTAGGTGTCTCTGCCTGTTTTGATTAAAAATACTTTGTTTTTTATCTGATGTTTTATTAATATGAAGGACCTAGGGTGGATAATGATAACAGTTGAGATTATTTACAATATATGTGATACATTGATTTGAATGCACTGACTGTACTCTCAGATTTTTACTGGGAAAATGGAATTAGAACATTGTTAACACTGTTGGACAAAATATTTTTTATATCTGATTTTGTTGTTGTAGTATCTTTTTAACAAGAGCAAGGAAAATTTATACCTTTTTTTGAGTACTTTTATTGCAGTTTTACTAGTGTGGTTGCAAAGGCGTTCAGTGTAATGCATGTAAATTCAGATACTAGTAGCAGTGAAAGTAGGTTTATTCTTAGACAGAGAATAGGTCTGCCAACTTACAATAATAATTATTAATAGTTTTTGAGGCACTTACAAGTCATACAAAAAAAGGAAAGGAATATATGCAGTTCAGTTTTGTCGTTTTAGAAATTTTAAGGTTATACTGTGAGTAAATTAGATAAGTAAACTGTGACTCAGTCTTAGTTTTTTATTCCAAGGTAAAGAAGAACAAATGATTAAATGATAATTATATGTGTAAGTGATTTGGTTTTGTAAAAGGTGCAAGGTTTTTAACATAGAGGCACTGGCAATACCCCCAAGGTTGGCACCATTCCCTCACTTAATATTATCGGCCAAACTGTTGACATTAGTCCTGTTTATGGTCTGTTGTGGTGGAGTTTTGAACTTCCAACTCCATGTATTGCTATGGTAGCTGGGCTTCTCAAAGTAAGCAAAGATAATAGAAATGTAAAGGTGCTGACTTGGGGGAGGAAAGGGGGGGAGGGGGCCTTGAACCAGTAGGGATCAACATTTTATTAGACACATATTTAATAGTAAGTGTTATAGTCTTATAGTAAAAATATCAGGAATTGTAATCTGTGGTCACAATTAATTAGTTACGAACCACAGAATAGACAGGAAGATGCAGGTATGGCTAACCAGGTGTATAAGTTTATTATTGCTATCCATATCCAAGGCAATATAATGGTGAGGTGCCATGAACTATGGATGAACATAATGTGTCAGCAGTTGCCAGTCAGGTATGGTAGTGAGATTTAAGTGGGGTTCCAGGTGTTATTACTGGGAAATAGTGGCGCGGTGAAGTATGCTTCTTGGAGTTATTCTGAGCAGTGAGAAAAAGATGCATTTAATTGAAATCCTGGCTGGTGTAAGACAACTGATTTCTTCCCAACATCTTATTGGTTGGCTGTTAAGTCTCTGCAGGCATGGTATGCTAGGGAGTTGTTTATAGGAATTTCTTTACCTTCAGGTGGAGCAAAAGTGCAGAGAGAGGGAATGAGGGGTGTTTTTCTTTTTATGGCTTTACGTTATTTTGCTTCCACTTTATGGCTGTAGACCCCTGCAGCCACTGGTGACATTATCATTGTGTTCAGTAGTGTGTGCCTGCAGCTGTGGGACTGTAGGCTGGATAAACTGCAGTTCCTGGACTACTCACTTCAGTACTGGTGGGTGTGGTGATCAGCTTACCTCAGTGTGGACACCCCTCTCCCTTCACTGGCTGGCCTCACTTCAGTACTGGTGGGTGTGGTGATCAG